>APFE031320240.1:139438-151264 GCA_000404065.3 Pinus taeda | reverse complement strand
ATTTTCATGTCTCCATTGGTCTCTTGGATAGGAAAGGCACCTTCTATTCTCTCATCTTCTCTTCTACCGTTTCGGTTGTCAGCCATGGCTTCAGATGGAGTGTTCTCTAACTCTTCTTTTGTTATAGGATCTTCGTATATCTTAGGAGGTTCACCTATAGGTTCTTCTAGCTCACTGTCACGAGAGAAGAGATAAGGTTGACTCAGTGACGTGGTGGGGGTGTTGGGTAAGAATTTGTCGGTTTTATCTCTGTTCCTACGAGGCATGAAATGGAAAGACTTTTGATTGCTTTTGTTTTTCCTCTGATGGTACCTGCAAAACTAAAATAGATTGAAGTACAACTAACTATCTTGCTGAAATGAAAATGCGGAATTGAAATGAAAGCAAGAAATGACTAATCTATTTTGCATAATTGAAATTGCAGAATTGAAATGCTAAACTACGCTTGCAGAATTGAAATTGTGGAATTGAAATGCTAAGCTACACTTGCAGAATTGAAATTGCGGAATTGAAATGCTAAGCTACGCTTACAGAATTGAAATTACGGAATTGAAATGCTAAGCTACGCTTGCAGAATTGAAATGCTAATATATGAAAGCAGGAAATGTCTACTCTACTTTTGCGAAAATGAAATTGCAGAATGGAAATGAAATAAACTACTTAGAAGAAGGTTGTAGGAGAAAATAGAGGAAAAGCAACAATCACCAATACTCTAACTCTTCCCCAGCAATGGTGCCAAAAAGATGGTGGGCTCCAGTATTGTATCAATAATGCTGCAACTCCTGGGACTCCCTTCTTTACTTTTATCAACCCGGTAGTTCGTAACAAACTTGTAAGCGACGGTGCTATATGCACAGGTACTAGCTCTTCTCGTAGTTGTCACTTGGTCAGCTGGCATAATTTTGCTAGGAGCTTAAGCCAGCTTCTATGAGCTCTTAGAAGAAGCTTTTTAATTGATGGATGAAAGCTAACTCGAAGGAAGCTAATCTATTTGCAAAAAGAGATTGAAAAACTGAAGGAAAGCACAAACCCTAACAAACCCTAATTCTACCAGCTAGTCCTACTGATGCAAAGATGAGAATGAAAACTACTGAAAGAGATGCCATTACTTCTATGAAGGTAAAACAAATGTGTCTAGACTACCTCTGTTCTAAGAAAACATCTTTTTTGTATTTTTGATTATGTTATCAGTTTCATCACGCATATGCTTCCACTGTTCTTTACTATGCAGGGGTGGATCAAGGAGGAGGAATGCTTGGAAAAGGTTGGGAAGGTTTAGAGAGGGTCTAAGGAGTCCCTAACATCCTTCCAGAGAGTTTCACAAATTTTGGCTATCAAGAAACCTCATTTGTGAGCTTCTACAGGAAGTCTGCAGGGGTTCTATAGGATGTTCAGAGATTTCTACAGGATGTTCAGAAATTTCTACAGGATGTTTAAAAAGTGGATTTTAGAGAATGGATGAGTGAGGGAAGGTGCATGGATGGATAAGGAGGTAGGGTAGGTGCCTGGAGTAACCCAAAAACTGGTGGGTGGAGTGGTGAGAAGGTGTAGAAGGATGACTTGGCTTGAAGAAGGCTAAGGCAATGATTGAGCAAGAAGGTAGGGTTACGTGGAAAAAAAGGGACAGATGGGAGATGAGGAACCCAACTAGGAGATGGAACAGGTGGCTCAGATGATGTTTTAGGTGGATGAAAGAGTGGTGGAGATGCCCTGCATAGTGTACGTTCAACCAAATCAACAAAGTCTTGCAAATGATCAAAGTCCTAGATAATCTAGTCTACCTATCAACAACATGAATGAACAATAGCTTTATTGGAAAGAAAAACATGTACATCAACTATGCAAAGAAACATTTCAGAGCTCTAAACCCATAACTAATTTCTGCAAAGGAAAACAGTACACTAAGGATTGCATGGTCAAGCAAACTAGTGTTTTTGTTGGGGCAACACTGTTTCTTCTATTCCAGCCCCTGATCCAATAAGGATGAGGTGAAACCGAGAGTGTGGTTGTCCCTTTTATTTGGAGCTTTTTTTGTTATTATCTTACCAAACACATGAAGCAATTCTATTCATAAACAATGATCTATCCAAGCAACATAACTAAATCTGCCTAACATAAATACGTTCAAATGCATAAAGGAAAACAGTGATGCATAAAGGAAAAGTAATAGTACAGAAAGGAAGCCCTAGGCTCTCAGGTTGGGCTCAACCCTGAGAGTTATGGCTCCTATGGAAAACTTAGAGTTGATATAAAATCAAACTACTTCTCATTATCAAAAAATAGTCATAAGAGTGATGCCAAAAATGGCTACAAGAGAACAAAGTAAATCTAGCAGCACTGTGGTGCAAAAAAAATGCAATGGTTTCAAAAGTCCCTTACGAAGGATGAGGCCTCAACATTTTACATCACGAGGGCCCTAGCTGGCCTCTCAATCTATGGAACTCGGCTGTCCAAACTATGAGTTAGACAGTCCCTTCTAAAATCTGCTTGGCTGCCTTCTAGATTCGGTTTTGGTATTCTTTGGAGCTTGGAGTTGGGGGTGAAGATCCCAAGGAAGGGTTATTTAATGCCATAGACAACCCCCCTACGAATCCTCACCTCAGGCTTGGCTGTCTTTTAGCCCATGATTGCTCGGTTTTGCTCCAACATGTGTCAAAAAACCTGAAATAAGCACGTGTTAGCCACCTAGGAAGAGTGACTACCCTTATTCGTACAAATGACATAATCATACTGAAAATAATGCATAAGCTATGGAAAATGAAGGATTGAACAAGGACTAGACAAGGATAATTAGGCCAAATGAGCCCAACAAGTTACCAATTTTAGGGCTCATCAGTCTACCAGGGTTGGGTCTAGGCCTAAGATCATATCTCTTGTTCAACTCCGCACTTAAAAATTTAGAGAAGGCATGGTATTTAGAAACGTGTGAGGGTTCCTGATATTCTTGAGCCTGATTTTGTTGTGAGAGAGGAATCATAACTATTTGATTAGAAGAAGTATCCATGTTATTGATATCTTCAGTAATAGTCATAGTATTTTCATTAGGTTTCTTGTCATCTATCAATAAAGGAGTGGGAACATGTTGGTCATTACTAGGTATCTGAAGAATTTATAATTGTGGCTTCATTCTATCTGACCTTGATTTTTATTTTGGGGTCTAGTAATTGTTTGTTGAGCTATCCTAGGTTGAATCTCAATCTTGGAAATTCTATTAGATAGATTTCTAAGAAGAGAAGTTATTTCATCTATTTTAGAATCTTCAGTTTTAGTCTTAGAAGAACTAGAGGAACTAGAGGTGTCTTGAATAGATATGAGTTTTCTTTGGGCCTTTTCCTCATTAGCTTTCAAGGAAGTCAAAGCAGCCCTATTTGCTTCCACTTCTACAACATTTATTTGTATATCTTCAAGAGTTCTTGAATTTCTCTCTCTTAGCATTACAACAAAATCATCGCCAAAGGCTTTAGAAAACATAGACTTAGCTGCTGCTACAGGGGGTTTGCAATCAGGGGGCATATTATGATAAATTTTATTGAACCTTTTGATAAAATCTGATATAGGTTCACCAAAGTTTCTTTTAAGTTCTTCAAACATAGACATAAATTAAAGAGGATTTTTCTTTACACCGCATTGGTTTTTAAATATGTTTGTAAGCTCTTCCCTATTTCTAATGGAATTTATAGGCAGCTGCCTCAACTAGATTCTTACATTTCCTTCAAGTGACTGTACAAACAATATCATGTAAACATTTTCTTGTTCAATATTCATGTTGTCTTCAAAGTCTATAAAAGCTTGAAGATGTTCCTCAATTGTGGGACTAGTTTCTCCATTATACCTAGGAAGGTATTTCAAGTATCCAGCTGGGAATGCATAAATGTTAGTAGGTAAGACTAAAGCTGCATATCTAGCCTATTCAATAGGTTGGAATGCCATAGTAGAAGGTGGTGTATGAGGTGTTTGTGTGGATGAAGGAGAAGAATACGAAGAAGAAGAAGGTGAAGAAGAGGTAGAAGAAGGTGATTGAGGGGGTGTGTGACTATGTGGAGGTGAAGAAGTAGGGAATCTCCTGAATAACTTTAAAGGAGTCCTAAGAACTAACTTTGGGACTTGTGAAGGAATATCTTGTTTTGTTGCGAAGAGTGGATTTGTATATACAAAGATGGTCTCTTCAGGTTGTTCAAAAGTGGACGGAAATGAATAAGTGGTAGGGGATATGGAATCTGTGGGTTTGTATTCAGGAAAATGAACACCCAAGTCAGACTCAGTTTTAGGTGATCCTGATGTTAGAGGGGGTTCTGGATGCTTTTCAAACGAATGAATGAGGAAAGTTGAATCTAAATCAACTCCCCTATCTAATAGATTAGAAACCCTAGGAGGTATTTGTGTCAAATCAGGATAACATGGAATATTAGTAAAGGATCAAATGATACTAACCCTTCAAACTGCAAGGCCAAAGAGGAAGAAGGAGATGGTTGATGTCTCCTTTTAGAAATAAATTTTCTTAGAAGTTTTTTAGGATATGACAGAGGATTAACTAAGTCAGATTCTGAATGAGACCTGGTGTGCTTAAAAGGTGCCAGTTTGGGCTAGTGGAGTCACCAAGTGAAATATGTTAAACTTTCTAGACCTTTAATCTCCTTAAAGGAATAGAATGAATATCATTATCCTCAGAAAACTTAATGGAATTCGAGTCCCTGACAACGATGCCAGACTGATTTTATACCTCTAAGTTAATAATGGTCAGCTATTAAGCCAGAGCATCTAAGATAACTGTTTTGGGGTTTTTGTTTTTATTTTGAGGACCAATGAATGAAATAAATATAACACTGTAATGCCTAACCTTTTGAATAATATGAATCCCAAAGCAGAAGGTTGCTACAAAAAATCACACAGTGACAAAGCTTGAATAGTGGTGAGTAGAAACAAAAAAAAAAAAATATGATTATCACAAATTTCAGACAGAAACTTATGTAATCATAAGTGTCAAAACCTTTGACTGATGTTCAGAAGGTTCAATAGAATATGCTTATGCTTACAACAAGATGCTAATGATTTATTGATTCAGAGGGAATTAATTAAACAGAAAATTCATTAATCCATTCTATTTATAGATTATCACTTCAGAAGCTTATAGGAATAGATTTAGACATAATTATTCCTATCTAGGTATCTCTATAAGACATAACAATATGAAGAAAAAAATAATGTGTAACACTAGAAAAACTTACAGGAAACACAAATTGTGTAAAACTGAATTCAAAATCCTTTTCTTTGTATTAAAGGTCCAGAAAATTCAAGTACATCAAGTGTTTTGAAATGGTTCATGAGGGGTGCAACCCTTCTTCCATGGTCAACCTGGTTCAATGGTGAACTTGATTCAATGATGAACCCATAATAACTCGTAAGGAGAGTTATTTATACAATAGTAGAAAATATCCTAAACTATTTTTACAAAATTAGATTATTGTGAAATCAAAATAAAGATTGCTAATTGATCTGGTACTCTTTTGATGTTGTGTTGTTAATGACTGTCACTAAAAAAACTGAAAATTGTTGAAACTGGCTGACTGCTCCTGTTATTTAGGTTTTGTTGTTCGTTAGACTTTAATCTTTTTCCCTTTAAGCTGCTTGGCTATTTGGTCTTCACACTGGATGTCATATTTACTTATGACCATTCATCTGATACACTTTCATTTGATACTCTTTGACCTTGTTGACCTGTCAATAATCTTTACTGTGCTTTTTTACTTTTACTATGCGTTTCAATTTTTTACTGTGTATTTCAATAGTAAATCATTTAGTTTTTACATGTCTCAGTATCAGGTAGTTGGATGTTGATCATCTTTTTGTAGTGGGCTGTAATGGATCCAAGGAATAGATAGTGTATGGACAGAATCATGGCAGTGGTTAGATGGTAATCGGAGGTCAAAATAGGTTGCAGAGGCTTAGGGTGGTGCAAGAGGGGTTAGATAGGTTTTACGGTGTAATCAGACAAAAAGAGTGAAAGTGAGGGTTTTGGCGTTTAAACGGGAAACTTTTAAAATTTTGTGGGGAAGGGTTAAGTGAAGATTGGATGGTTTTATCGTACACGGGGAGCGGTTTTGGAAGCTCATCGCAGCGATTTTGGCTGTGGGGTGGTTTTTCTATGAGGGCACGCGAGTTAACGTGGAGCTGCCAAGTAACCGCAAGGTTCCCGAGTAAAACCACAAACCTCGCGTGCTCTCGGGTAGGTAAATCTAGGAGATTAGGAGCGCGTGATATCTCTATGGGTCGTTAGACCTAGGAGTGGATGATTTGATGGCTATCATGCGGTCGATATGCACAGAGGGAATAGGAACTAAGATTAACGGGGCCTAGGGGTTAAGTACACAGCTTTTGTAATTATTTTACTAAATAAGCAGGGTTTAAACATAAGCGGGTTAAAACATCATGCACGGGTTTATGGATGGGGACCAAGGTTAATGACAGTGGGGTTTATTTAACCACACCAAGGGTGGTGGGTTAAAAGAGTTATTATATTGGGAAAAAGGTAATTTGTTATGTAATGCAAGGTTTTAATAAAACTTAGGTTAAAAGGTGTTTTATGGGTATGGAGGAGTTAACTTTATAAAGCAGAGGGGGGAATAAAGACTTAGGTCAAGGGGGTTTTATGGGTTTTAGGGAATTTATAGGGGAAATAGGAAAATATAAGGAGAAAGTGATTTCTTCAAAGGGAAAATATAAGGGGAAAGGGGTTTTTGGGTAGGGGAATAAGTTTGGAGGGTAAATTATTAGGAAAATGTGTGAAACCAAGGGGCAAAGGTGAAAATGAAGGGAAATGTGGTATTTTCTTACGAAATGATGGGATAATGAGGACATTAGTAAGTATTTAGTGGGGGGTGAAATGAAATGAGGGGAAGTTAACCAAATCAACTTTTGAACATATTTTCACCTTCATAACTGCTCCTGCACACTGGAACACATGATCAAGCATGATAAATGTGCTTATGCTTCAATCAAATTTGTACTTCTGCAACCTTTCTTCTACCTTTCATTTGCTCACCCTAACTTTTTTTCTTCACTTAATTAAGTGCATTTAGGCTAGTAGACCCTTTTCTTTCCTTTTTCTTTTGAAAATCAAACTATCTAATTCTAACCTTATAACATCCACGGGCTCAGATTAAACTAATGAGCTCCTTATTATTCTTTACCTAACTATTGATCTGCCAAGATTAAACAATTTGGCTAGATCTTTATTCTCTAACTATCAACATGAAATTTAAAGCATGAACTAGTCAATATTAAACTATTTGATTGTCATGGGTTGTGGAATTTATGACAAGCTGCACACAACCATTATTTTGCATAATAAAGTAGAAGTAGTGGCACTTAGACTTGCACAATTTTAGAGTTTATTTCTTTTTTCTTTTCTCTCTAACCTAAAATTTTATTTTTTCCTTCATTCTTTAGCGAATCTATTCTAACGTTTTCTTTGATATAGACATGTTATCAAGATATTTCCTAACATTTTTTCTTCAACATTCCTTTTGTCCATATCCTAACTTAACATTTTTGAAAAATATTTTCGTTTTTTGGCTAATTGATTCTAACTTACCAAAACCAAAAAATGCTACAACACCATGCACGAATAGTAGTATGAATATCACAATGAAACCATTAAATACATAAAGGATTTTCAATTAAGCCAAGGGGAAATTCTAGAGTGCATTGCCTCTGTGCGCAGGAGCCAACACAAAACCAATGAATGACTTGATGATATAGAAGCATGTTTGGCTCACATCAACTTCGATGTGCATGAAGGTGACAGTCACCCTACATGACAAGGTGTTGCTAGTGCACCAAATCCTCCTTTGTCAATTCCATCTATTGGTTTCTTTTTAGTTTTGTCTATCTTTTGCATTGTATGGATTTTTTTGCCTTTGGAGTTCATATGAAGCATGGAAATATCTCCTCTATTTTTGTAACACTCTCCCAAAAAAAAATTCTGGATGGAGTGAAGGTAGAAGGGAAGAGATGATATGGACCACAAGATGTATCTTTTTGACGAATTAATGATATATTTTTTACCGACAAAAAAATTTGTGCATTATAGTAATGAAAAAATGCCCATGATTATTTTACAGTAGTGTGCAATCTAATTTTGGTATCAAAGCTACATTTTCATGGTCCTAAACTTGGACTCTCCCCAAATACTGTCAAATCTATGTTGCATTACTTTTAACGTTCCTGTAAACCTTTCCAAGGTCGTTTCTATCTCTATGCCTAAAAAACATCTCACAACTATTAGGTGTTCGACCTAGCTATGTTTCACTTAGTTCCACTTCATTTGAAAGCCTGGTATTACACTCCTTGAATTGGCTTGATTCAACCCAACTATATGTTTGATGAGTGGGCATGCTCTATAGAATCAATTCTTTGAGTTTATCACATCCAAATCTTAAATAAGTCACCTAGTTCTACCATTTTTTTATGGCTCTTTTTGTCATGTCCCCTTGCTTATTTCGATCTAGGATATCAATTTGCCAATAAATTAGTTGATTATTTTTTATCTACGTTTAATCACTCAACGCTCTTCTCTCTAGAGGGTCTTCCATGGGTGTCATAATACAAAACCAACCGAGATCATATATAGTTCTGAAAAATCTATGTGAAATAAATCCATATGATAGTGGCCTTAACTTAGAGTTCGTCAAATAATTTATTGTGAAAGTATTGGGTCCTTTAGGTCTCTCCATCATTAGTTCCATTATTCAAATTCCACACCATACATGTTGTGGTGAGTATCCCTTTGAAAACATAGAGTAGATGACAAACCTTTGGGAGCAATGATTGTTTGAAGTAGGGAAGATACTACAACTTCCTTATTCTAAAAAAAATCTTCTCAAAATTATGAAGAAAGTGACAATCATTTTGTTTGAAGTTCATTAGCCTCCTTCATAGATTATGTTCAAAAACATGCACACATTGTTCAATGATTTAATCACGCTAGAGATTTTGAGACACTAAGATAAAGTGTGATGTTTTTGGTAACCACCACAATAGTGAAATCATCATAATCTGATTAGAATGATGATGTCTTGAGATATTTTTAAAAAAATTCATGGTGTAGGGATGTTGCACATAAATGGCCACTCACTGCAGACTGGTATATGGAAAGCAAGAATCAGGATGTATTTTCTTCTCTATAGGAAGAAACCTAATGATGTAGAGAATGACGATACGAAGAGAATGAATGAGGAAATATGAAATATAGATATAGATCTTAGTACTAGCATATTCTAACAATATTCTCCTCCTAGACACATTTTTTCTTCTACAATAAAAAATATTGATAACTTGTAAATACTTTCTTTGTTAGTTTACTAGTTAAATTGTGTCGTCAATAGGGGCACTTTTAGTAGAATATGGCATCGTCTTCTAGTTGTCAATATCAATGATAAAATTTATTTATCTCTATCCTTAAGAGCGTTAATAAAATGTTTTTATATTCACATATTGTATCCATAAGTGTGGATAATACATGTGATTGATAGTCAAATTTCATGCTTCAAATTATAATGAATCGAGAATGAACAAGCATGCCTGAGCCCAAATAAACCTTAGGCTAGAGTCACAACAATAGCTAGGACCATATTCCTCAAGTTTGATTCATATTGTTGTCATCTTCAAACTACCAATAGTTCTAGTCATATTCAAACCACTAGTTGAAAGCCCTTCTACTTAGAAAACGAAAAACATCGACTCCTTGTCAAGGTCGAAATGTTCCATGAAAAATTGATTTTGAGTTGAACTACAATTTCTTTTGTTATCCTTTAGCCACCATCTGTTGGCTTTATGATGAATGTGTTGTACTTGATGGCAACCCACTTGTAGCAGAACAACTTACTTGTATATGGTAAGTAGATCAATCTATGTAACTAGATGAATCTATAGGAGAGATATCATATGTGACAAAATGTGTGCCAGTTGTGTTTACAAATGTGAAAAAATGTAGTGCAGTTTAAAGGAATCATTTCAAGATTAATATGGAAAATTACAATGTGACAGGTCTATCCAGAGGTAACAGGGCACTGGTACAGAAGAACATGAAGATGGAACTAATTTCTACTGATAAGAATAAAGAAGGTAAAGGAAAAGGTCGATCTAAAGTAGTTTAAGAAGTATATGCAATTCCACCTTGTCCAAGTAGCGTATACACGTGACTTAACAGAAGAAAAGGAGCGTATACATATACATGCACTTTCACAGGAGGAGAAGCACGTACATGTTAGAAAACCAAGGTTTTGGTCTGAGGTATTTAGTCCAAGGTATTTTGGTCCAAGGTATTGATCTAAGGTATTTGGCCTGAGGTATTGACCCTAGGTATTTGGTCCAAGGTATTGGTCCTAAGTGGTTTTGGGCCAAGGTGTTGAGAAAGTCCTAAAACTATATGAGGAGGAGAGGATCATTAGGACAAATGTGCAAGTATTGAATATCTTATAAAGTGTTAGATCAAATATGCACGTTATGGGCTTCTAATGATTTGCTTGATATGAACTAAGGATGCACCTATGCGGTTGATGATGGATGTTGGATCGGAATCATAAGGCCTGAAAGGAATTATCATTATGTGGTTTGATCATGGAGTCTAGATCTGATTGCTAATGAATGTTTTATCCTTTATATGTGATGATTTGGGTAAGTCAGAAGTCTAGAATTGTAGTGAAGTTATAAGTATTTGCATATCTATATGCTGGTTCACTTTGTTGAAGTTGTGTATACATGTTAGTTCGACTCTTCCAAGTATCCTATGCAAAAGAAAATCTTGATGCTCAAGGATGACTGATCTATCATATCAATGTTGTTGTTTTATTGATGTCTGTCAATGAAGTTTTCTTAGATCTGAAAGTAAAATTGAATGCATAAAGAGTTTGTGTCTCATTGATTAACTGGTCGAGAAAGAAGGTTTATCCTTATTGCTATCTATTTAGAACTCTGCCATATGACATTAGATCTTGAGAATGTCAGTGATTGGTATGGTTTCTAGTTCAGAGGTTTTATGATTCAATATATTTAGAGGTATACGCAGGCTGGGAAAAAGGAAGTTGCCTATACATGCAGATTTGCTTCATTAAAGGGGCATATATATTCTAACACATGCATTTTGAGGTTAAAGTTTGTTCTAGTTATTGATGCAGTGTTCTAGGTTCATATTTGTGTACTCGTTATAGTGATCTATCTGTTCAAACTGATTGGTTGAATTTGATTAATTTTGAATGAATGGTTGATTCAGTTGTGTCAGAGGTTCAATGATTGTTTGATTCAGTTGTGCCAGAGGTTTAGAGGTTTCAGTGATTGATTTTTTCAGTTATATCAGAGATTGATGAAGTCTAGAATAGCTGCAAACTTATGAGTTAATATTTGCAGATCTGCATGCTTGTTCGATTTGATAAAAGCATGTATATGTGCTAGTTCAGCACATCGAAGTAGCTTATACATTATGAAATATGATGTTTGAGTAGCAGTTGGTTCTAGTTGTTGACGCAGAGTTCTGGGTTTCGCTTTGTGTTCTGGTGACTGTGTTCCAGGGAAAATTTTAAGAACCCCCTCTAAATTTATAAGTATAATAAATGGGTGAATCTCCATGGTATATAGGAAAAATGGAAGGCGATTTTATCAATAATATAATATGTATATATAATTTTTTGGCGAATCTCTCACCAAGCATGGCGAATATTTTACTCAATTATAAAATCTTGTAAGATATTGGTATTACCATGGGTTATCATAAACCTAGAGGTTAAAAATTAATATTAGTAATTTATAAAATTAATAAAATTAATAGTTGAT
>APFE031320240.1:106141-138829 GCA_000404065.3 Pinus taeda | reverse complement strand
TGACTTATGGAGTTAATATAAAAAATGTTTTATTTATTTACCATACTTCTCATTTATTTATATTTTTATTAATCTACGTTACCTGTTTTATAAATATGGTATTTGGGCCATAGGATTCACTTAAATAAAGCCTATTCTTGAAAATGGGCGAATGGATTCACTGAAATAAAACCTATTCTTGAAAATGGGCGAATGGAAGGTTGTAACTCCTAATTTCAAGGGCTAAATTTACCTTTTTTACCCTCTCCCTTAAAATAAGGTGGGCTATTTGAGGTGATTTGTAAAAATGTACTATGATACAAAATATTCGCCCACTAAAAATTTAAAACCCCTTAATTTCAGCAAAGAGCGAACATTCGCCCCTAAAATAAAATTTTCTATGTTGTGTTCTAGTGATAGTGGTATGAATGTTCAAATTTGCTTCAGTGATGATGGGTTTTCAATGATTGATTCCGTTGTGGTTGATTTAGATATTGATGATTGAGTTTCAGCGATTGGTTGATGTATATGTATTTGATGGTTGTATTGCAATGGTGATTGATTTTAATCTTCAATGTTGTTGATGGGTCGAGAATGAAAATTTGATGAAACAAGGCCTTTAGATTGTGGTGTCGTGTTCCAGGAGTATTTCGTTTGAAAATTTATGAAACATGGTCCTTGGAAGAAGAGAGAAGGTTGTAGCATTATGTAGACCGACGCCTACATTCTGGTAAACATATTGGCTAGTACAAGAGCTAGGGGGTTGGAGCTCCTTTCCAGTAGCACCTGGAAAATGAGTGAAGGTTGGAGCCTTCTATAGGCCAGTGGCTGCGTACTAGTAAACATATCAGCTAGTATAAGAGTTAGGGGGTTGTAGCTCCCTTCCAGGAGAAGATGGAGAACGAGAGAAGGTTGTAGCCTTCTACAAGTAGGTGCCTACATACTGGTATGAGTTTGCACTAGTACAAGATGGTAAAGAGATTTTCTTATTATTAAAAGAAGACAGAGACGACAACAGTAGGTGGTTTGCACCCACATTGGGTTTCCACCTTAAATCTTGGTGTTCATGTATGTTGCCTACATGTGATGGTTTATTCTATTATTACTACACATGGTTATTGTTTATTGTTTAATAAAGTATTGATGCATTGATTAAAGATCAACATATGATGAATTAACTGAATCATAAGTTCATTGGATATACGTTCGTTTCCTTAAGAATAGTTGCGTGGACACATGCGTTCCCTTCACTATAGTAGCGTATATAAATATGATTATGGAAATAAAAAATTTATTGATTTATAAATACTGATTCACCCTGCCTCTTAGTATTATTTCCAAAAATTGGTATCATAGAAGGTCCTTTGGTAAAAGCTTGATCGCTTGAAGGAGATCTGTAATAAACAATGGGAAAGAAGTTGAAGAAGAAAGCACCTCAAAAGAAGAAGACATATCAAAGGAACTGCGACAATGGGAGAGACGATTGGGGTTTATGTGGAAGCAACTCTTCAAATTCAAAATCGCCTCAGAATGAATATGAACAAGCAAAATAACTCTCAGGTATGAATTCGTTGTCCTCTGGTGATACATTTATTTTTTCATTTGAAGATAATGAAAGTAACAGGGAAACAACTAAATTTTCTCTTATGGGTGAAAGAGAGAAAACAAATAGAGGATGAATTTAAAAGGCTCACAGACAAAATTAGAGATTAACAAGATCTATTGGACAATAGGGAGTGTGCCTTCAAAGAAGAAGCTACCAAACTAAAAGCTCAACTAGAGGAAGGAAACAAGGTAAGGAAGTAGCACAAGGAAAAGGAGGATCAATTTCAAAGGCTGGAGGATAAAGTGACATCATTAAGAAATGAAGTAAATAAAAAGAGTACAAGAATGAAGAAACTTAAAGATAGATCCAGTTACTATGAAAGTCTTCCAACTAAGATCTTCTCTGTAAAAGAAGCTCTTGAAAAATCAAATAAGCAGAATGAAGAACTACCTCAAGCAGATGAAGAAAAGAAAATGAGATTCTCAAATTAAGGAAACAAGTGGAAGAAGGAAGAAAGGCTAAAGAAATCTTTAAGAAGCAATATCTAGAAAAGGAAGAGCAATATTAGGTTGTGGTAAATATCTTAAAAGGTAAATTAGGAGAAAAGGATAAAATGTTACGATTTCAGGACATCACTAAGGTTTTCGATAATATTCTTAGTAGTCAAAGGTCTCCTACCATCAAAATTGGTCTTGGTTTTCATGAATCTATTGAAGGTGAATCTAGCTCACAAGATGAGGCAAGGAACTCTAACGTAAAATCTAAAATTCTCAATGACGCGATAAAAGGTCAACCCCATCAACAACCAAGGAAAGAAAGTATTCAAACAAAATCATTCACTCCTAACTATGGAAGTGTTAATCGGTTCATTCCTCTGATGAATACTGTTGAATGTTTTATATGTCATAATTTTGGACATGTTATAACAAGATGCAGAAGTAGAATGGTTCAACCTAATAACCGTCAAACAGAAAGATCATCAGCTTCCATGTACTTTAAGGGATATTGTTTTTCTTGCAATATGTTTGGTCACAAAGACATTGATTGCTATAGAAGGAATATGAAACATATAAGATGTTATTCTTCTAAAAATTTTGGTCATATAGAAAAAGAATGCAGGAGAAAATCTCAGCCAGCATAACAAAAAGAACAAACATCATCACACTCTAAGGTATCGAAGAAGAAGGAATTACAGTAAAAAAGATGTGGAATAACTCAGTATACAGACAGAACAGACTCAGAAGGAACTGAAAGTATGAAATTTCAATGTCCTAATTCTCATACGCAGTAATCATGAAGACAAATCGCATATATATGTTAGTTAGAAGGTGCACAGTTACGTATATGCCGACTTAGTGAACAAGCAGTGGGACAGATCAAAAAAATGGTTTGACATGATTCAGACAATTATCATTTATCTTTTCTATCTTGATGATAAATGACTATAGATTGTGGATGTTATTTAGAAGTGCTTTTGATCCTCATAAGTTGTTGATAGCTTGATCTATATCTGATTTATGATGATGCCTTGATATTTCTTACTGATATATGCAATGATCAGATCTAACAATGAACATGTGGCACAGGTTGAGGGGGAGAATATGCTAGGCTTCTAATATTTAATCGTTGGCATTATGTTTAGAAGTCCTTGGTATCGAGTGATTCTTATCAATGGTGATGATTCTTATGTGGCTAAAGTGTTTTGATACATCATACTATGTTGTAGTTATAATTTTCCTATGATGACGATACTTGTATTGCTTGGGGTTACATAGTTGTTATCTAGATCAGATTTATGGATGATTGTGGATGGATTTTTGATGATGCATACAGTACATATATGTTCCTTACATGGTGATCTTCATAAGGACAAGGAGAAGTACAAATCTTGAGTACACAACTTCATTATTTGACAATGAGCCACTCGTTTCTTTTATGTTGTTGTCATCATGCCTTCAAAGATGCATAAACTTCATATGGTGCAGTTATGATGTAGGATTGTTGTTGTTGATGGTATCAAGAAAGCTTGACACATGACTGTGAGCTTACGGTTTGCTAGATACATTTTTCTATATCTTTGATGCATATACAGTATGTTGAATTCATGGATTATTACTTGCATATTGATAAATATTGTTGGTTGGTCAAGAGAATGGTGTTATTCCAGGCATAGCCATTTGAAGAAATGGGTATTCGGAGACATGGCTTACTTATTCACATAATGGTGATGACTTCTTACTTTATGATGATAGGTTTGATACTCACATATGTTGATTATCATGGTTAATTCTTATCAGATGTGGGATGTTCCCTATTGATGATACATGGTTGATATATTGAGGGTTCTTGTGGAAAGATCATGTAGTTATTGATGATGATGTCATGATCATAGATGATGACTATGGTGTTTTCACATACATATGATGTTAACGATTTTGGGTTACTGTTTGGACCTAGAAGGTTATGATAAGGCTATTTCTTCTAATGAAACAGAGCAAGTTGATCTTGATGAGATCAAGAGGATGAGTTGATATCTATATACGACATACTTTGTCACAGGTTGATAATATTTACATTGTCATATCTTGAGAAATGATAATGGACATATATAGGTTGTTCGTCTGGACACTGCTGACATATGCCTATGGTGTAGATCATATATGGTGTATGATAGTTGTTGACGACTATCATGGTCTTGTTTAGGTATTTGGTCTTCGTTAAAAATGTCATGTATATAATTTAAAGGCCCATGATGTAATAATATGCCATTTTCTATCATAGTCTTTTAGTGAGTCCTTTTTGGTCATATGATGTAATTTGTACCCCCACTATGCATGGGCAGGATGATGAAATAATTGATATATTTCAGTCATGTATAAAAAATTGCTATATCCTCACTTGGTTGGGTCGATGAGTCAAATTTGGTATATCCCCACTTGGTTGGGAGATTGATGTATATATGAGTCATTGGTGATAGGAAGGTCAAACTCACATAGTCGAGATATAGAGTCATGTTATCATTTGAAAAATATCTCTACAGACTCTGCATGTGCAAAGGGGGAGTATGGATGGTTTAGTGCATCACAACATGTATAAAGCAGGAGTTTAATTAGAGAATTCATCATGTGCTTGTGGGGAGCATGATCAATGTTTATATTCAGCTATTCAGATATGAAAGCCTTTACTTTGGTCAGCCCTTATCCTTTGATATCAAAGGGGGAGAATATCTTGGTCTGCCCTTTGCCCTTGATGTCAAAGGGGGAGAGTATTTTCGTGTTGGTTGTTATCTCTAATAGTTTCTTCAGCATGCAGTAATCAACACCAACATGGTTGCCATCAAGTCCAAAGGGGGAGATTGTTGGCATTATGATGAATGTGTTTTACTCGATGGCAACACACTTGTAGCATAACAACTCACTTGTATAGGGTAACTAGATGAATCTACATAACTAGATGAATCTACAGGAGAGGTATCAGATGTGACAGAATGCATGGAAGTTGTGTTTACAGATGTGACAAAATGCAGGGCAGTTGAAAGGAATCATTTTAGAATTAATATGGAAAATTATAATGTAATTGGTTTATTTGGAGGTAACACGACACTGGTACAAAAGAACAGGAAGATGGAACTAAGGTCTATTGATCAAAATAATGAAGGTAAAGGAAAAGGTTGATGTAAAGCAATTTAAGAAGTATATCTAGGTCCAACTTATCCAAGCAGTGTATACACGCAGGTTAATAGAACAAAAGGAGCATATACATATACACGCACTTTCACAGGAGGAAAAGTGTGTACATGTTGGAAAACCAATATTTTGGTCTCAGGTATTTAGTCAATGGTATTTTGGTCCAAGGTATCGATCCAAGGTAATTGTCCTAAGTGGTTTTGGTCCAAGGTATTGAGAAAGGCCTCAAACTATATAAGGAGGAGAGGATCATTAGGCCAAGTGTGCATGTATTAAATATCTTATAAATTGTTAGATCAACTATGTAGGTTATGGGCTTCTGATGCTTTGCCTGATCTGAACTAAGGATGCACCTATGTCGTTGATGATGGATGATGGATCGGGATCATAAGGTTTGAAATGAATTATCATTAGGTGGTTTGATCATGGATATTCTAGATCTGATTGCTAATGCACGTTTTATCATTTATATGTGATGATTTGGGTATGTTTCAAGCCTGGAATTGCAGCGAAGTTATAAGTAAGTATTTGGAGATCTATACATTGGTTTGCTTTGATGAAGTTACATATACATGCTAGTTCAGCTCTTCCAAGTAATGTATGCGAAAGAAAAGCTTGATGTTCAAGGATGACTAATCTATCAGATCAATGCTACTATTTTACTGTTGTCTGTCAATGAAGTCTTCTTAGATTTGAAAGTAAAAATGAATGCATAAAGAGTTTGTATCTCATTGATTAATTGATTGAGAAAGAATGGTGATCCTTGTTGCTATCTATTTAGAACTCTGTAATATGACAATATATCTTCAGAATGGCACTGATTTCTACAGTTTTTGGTTCAGAGGTTTTATGATTCAATATCTTTAGAGGTATATGTAGGTTGGGTAAAATGAAGTAGCTTATACACATAGGTTTGCTTCATTAAAGGGCCGTATATATTCTGACACATGCATTTTGATGTTACATTTTGTTCTGGTTGTTGATGCAGTGTTCTGGGTTCATATTTGTGTTCTGGTTAGAGTGATTTATCTGTTCTAGTTGATTGGTTGAATTTCATTAAGTTTGAATGAATGGTTGATTCAGTTGTGTCAAAGGTTCAATGATTGTTTGATTCAATTGTGCGAGAGTTTTAGAGGTTTTAGTGATTGATTGTTTCAGTTATATCATAGATTGATGAAGTCTGGAACAACTACAAAGTTATGAGTTAATATTTGCAGACCTGTACACTAGTTTTATTTGATAAAATCGTGTATACACACTGGTTCGACACATCGAAGTAGTAGTTGGTTCTGGTTGTGATGCAGAGTTTTGGGTTCTGCCTTGTGTTCTGGTGACTGTGTTCTAGTGACAGTGGTTTGAATGTTCAAATTTTCTTCAGATGATGGGTTTTCAATGATTGATTCAGTTGTGGTTGATTCAGATATTGATGATTGAGTTTCAGTCATTGGTTGATGTAGATGTATTTGATGGTTGTATTGCAATGATGATTGATTCTGAGCTTCAATGTTGTTGATGGGTTTGGCATGAAAATTTGATGAAACAAGGCCTTTGGATTGTGATGTTGTGTTCGAGGAGTATCGAGTATGAAAATTATGAAACATGGTTTTTGGAGGAAGAGAGAAGGTTGTAGTTTTATGTAGGCTGGCACCTATGTACTGGTAAACATATCGACTAGAACAAGAGCCAGGGCGTTGGAGCTCCCTTCCAGTACCAGCTGGAAAATGAGTGAAGGTTGGAGCCTTCTGTAGGTCGGCCCCTACGTACTAGTAAACATATCGACTAGTACAAGAGCTAGGGTGTTGTAGCTCCCTTCAAGTAGAAGCTGGAGAATGAGAGAAGGTTGTAGCCTTCTATAGGTGGGTGTCTGCGCACTAGTATGAGTCTGCACTAGTACAAGATTGTAAATAGATTTTCTTATTATTAAAAGAAGACAGAGACAACAATAGCAGGTGGTTTTCACCTACATTGGGTTTCCACCTTAAATCTTGGTGTTCATGTGTGTTGCTTATGTGTGATGGTTTATTCTGTTATTACTACACATGGTTATTGTTTAATGTTTAATAAAGTACTGATGCACTAATTAAATATCAACATATGATAAATTAACTAAATCATAAGTTCATTGGATATACTCTAGTTGACTTAAGAACAATTGCGTGCACACGCGAGTTCCCTTCACTAAAGTAGAGTATATAAATTTGATTATGGAAATGAAAAAATTATTGATCTATAAAAACTGATTCACCCCCTCTTAGTGTTATTTCCAATACCATCATCATCAAACAAAGATTTTCACTATTTTTGAACCACCATTAATTATAAAACATCAATTTTTGCTAATCATTTAGTTTGCGGTCATCTAAAAACAGCCACGAAATTTAGAGAGCACATTCATTTAAATTTCATCTCTTCCTGTGAACTAAAATACACCTATTTATATTAAGGATACATTGGAAATCAAATCTGTAAATATTATAATCATTTATGGCATTCAGCGAGGTAAGAATATGAAAAGTCTCGAGTAAATTTAAACTATCTTTAAAAATACAATATACTTTAGCCAATCTTTAAAAATACAATAGGGTTTAAAAATGAATCCAATGATCACAAAATCATGTATTTAAATGTGTATCATAATTATCTTACATTGATGTATATTCTAGCATAACACTCTCTCTCATAAAAATTCATAATTGAAATTTTGTAAACTAAATAAGATGCCCACATCTCCAAAATCTACATTAAGAAAAAAACTCTTAGCAAAAATGATTTTGTAATTAGTACGCACATAGGTAAAGTGCATAATTTTTTTCATGTAATCATATGATAGCTTTTTATAACTTTTGTGGTTTATGCCACTTTTCCTATCTATGCAAAGTATGATTCGGTTTATTGTAAAATTATAAAGAGTGGTCATTCATATGGCAAATGTAATTAACTTAATTTTAAAATAACAATTAAATATTTTATTCACCCACATTTCCTTAGTTGTATTTTTTCTCTTAGTTATTATGAGATCTTTTCTTCCATTATTTGTGGTATAAGAAGAGTTGCATGGTCGTAGCGAATTTAAATCTTCATTAGTAATTTTACTTATATTTATTAATTATAATAAAAAATTCATGCAGACATTTGTTGAATATTTGGTAGTTTAATAATATTAGTTATTTAATAATCAATCATTTTTAATTCTAAGTTAAAAAGGTATTTGAGTATATGCCCAAATTGAGATATATAATTATTAATTATCATTAAACACAAACTTTATATCACTTTTTATATAACATATTTAATTACATTATATTAAGTGTCCAATGCGTTAGTTATATTTTCAATTTACTTTAAACCATTTTTTATAATATATTTAATTAATTATATGAAGTCTCTAATCGTTACTTTCTATTCTCTTGATTTCTAAACCAGGTAGAAAGAAAAAGATAGAAATGAAAATGTTTTTCAAAAACTAATTAAAAGAAATAAAGATGTTAGAGGATGATTTAGTAATTTCATTAGGAAATCTTAAGAAACTAATATTATATGAAAAAATTAGAAGGTGATAAAATTGAGAAATTATGTAATTTCTATAACCAATTTCTTGGTCAAGAACTGTTGTGTAAACTCAACTGTTCTTATAGAAGTAGCATCCTTAGTCTCCACAAAATATATTTTATTTGAAAGAGGCATCAATACTTCAACAGATGACCAACTATGATACTAATTGCTAAAGATAATACCTCAAGAGCTAAACAACCCATTTGGAAAATAACTAGTGACACTTGTCACACATAAATGGAAAATGAAAATAAAAGCATAGTTGTGAAGGAAGAGACCACCACCCTTGAATTCCCTTTCCAAAATACTAAAGGTGTTGAAAAGACGGAGATCATTCTTCACACTGCCCTTTCGAACTTAAATATTTGTACAAATGAGGATCTAAATACATTTCTCTTCAAATTTGATCTTCTTTATTGAAGTTATTATTACATCTGTGTTGCATGGAAATTAAAGTTCTTCTCTGCCACCTTGAAAGTTGTTACACTGCAGTCGTTCATGGGGCTTGGAGGTGATAATATCAATTCTTACACATAAATGAAAACTACCTTGCTAAAGAAGAACCAAAATTACCACAAGAAGAGTGACTAGAAGGAAGACTTTTTTTGCATGACTCAATAAAAGAATAAAGCCTATAAAAATATTTAAAATGCATCAAATAAAACTTGCAGTGGTAGAAATAAAATAATTTAGATCATGATACATGGAGCTGAAGCTATCGAGAGGAATTAAAAATGAATGTATTGGCATTCCAAATTTAATATGCAAAGGTGACAAATCTCAACATGATTATGATAATGAAGGGAATTTGGAGTCAAAACATGGCTAATTAAAGGGACATGTGATATCTTGGTTAGAATCAAGTAACCCACTATAGGCAGAATCATTAAAGTAGAAATTGGAAACTTGCTATAAATCCTTCAAACTTCTCAATTCCTTAAGCTCCCAACTAGATATTCTATAAATCAAAAAGAAAACATAGGAAGCAGAGTTGGATTTGGAAATCATATGTTAAAAGTGCAAGAGTAGGCATCCATTGAATTAGTCTTCACTAAATAAAGTTGATATTTATGGGATGTGTGACCAATATCATGCCACTATTATGTATCCATCCCTACTAGAATTGAAGAAAGTTTATGAAGAAGCAAGTAATGAAGAAGATTAGGTTTCATTACACAAAATTTTCTATGGTAGCCAAGAACTTAGGTTATGGTTTGGAGGAAATTTCAATATTATAATTCTTATTGGACTAACCATTCAATGCATTACTCTCCTCTATATTGGTGCCCCCAAAACCCTTAATGGATGTATCCTTCAACCCAAAGTCATATTTGGAAACAAGAGCAGAGAAACCAACTGTTTGGAAGACTAGGGAAATTTGCAGGGGCCAATGTTCGCAAGTGTGCTAGTTTTCCACGCTTTTACCTAAAAAAAATATTCATTAATTTCCATTTTTATGAAAATGATTCCCCGAAATTTTATATTATAAAACAATTTTAAATTTATAATAGCCAAAATTATATGTATATACTATATAAAACTATTATACATTTGACTGTTTTTTAAAAAATATTATCAAACATTTTATAGATCATGTATTATTGACTACTGGGATTTGACAAGGTTTTTAAACTTTAATATAAATTCCCATCCTTAAATATTTCCCTTTGGAGGACCTTATAAGTGTCCACCACAACCACGAATTCCATTATTATAATAGCCTCCAATGTGGCCATATACGTTTTCCCTTGAACCACAACTTCTTGTACAACCAATTCCTAACACTAAAAATAATAAACCAGCTCATTTGATACAAGTCATTGTTCTTAACACCTATCCCACTTAGTATGTCTCTTCCATATAATGCTAATATATACAATTAGATCATAAAAGACTCTAAATAAACAAAATCCTCTTGCAAGAATAAAATATTATGAACAAGAAGTTTGAGAAGACCCATTGCTATGAAAATCTCATCAAAATCCTTGCAATATCTGATGATCAAGGACAATCCTAAAAGGAAAAAAATTTGAAGTCCTCAAATCTCAACAAAAACTATCTCAACTAAAATAACTCATTGTTCTAAATATAACGAGGTAAATCATACCTCAATCTAAAATTGTATACGAAAGTTATGGCCTGCTAAAGTTTTTGACAAATAATAAAAAATTGCTCAGGTAGGACCCATAGGCTACCATGTGGCAACCAACGTCAGTAGTACAAATAGTGACATGGTAGTACAATTAGCGGAAATAGTTGAATATTCTGCACCAATCCAGATTCGACATATGGCAGGCATAGTTAACTAGAAAAGGCCCAATCACAAGGTTACGTTCCGCCCAATCATAGGGTGCAACCTAACTCCCCACAATTGGTTGGTTGGGCATGGACTGGGCCAAATCTGGTGAATCACTTGGCAAGAGGTTTTGTTATGGATATATTTAGCGGATTGGTTAGTTTTGGTGGTAGTATTGGCAATTATCACTATGTATGAAATATTGAGTTGGACGCGAACCAAATAGGTTGGAGGACCCACCAAACCCCAAGGTTATATTTGGCAACATGAAATGGTGGCCGATTTCCAATTTCAATGAATGATTTACAGTGAGATTCAAACTCGCAGGGGATTTTTTTTTTCTTTTAACTAAAATATATATACAATGGAGCGAGTTTGCCGAGGGTCAACCCCTCAACCAGCAAGTGGCTAATGGCCCCATGGGAACACCCCTACCAATGCACCAAGTGGTGCTCCAGTGAAAACTCTGCCTCCAAAATTGTATTTAACCACTCATTCACACAATGATTGCAGAATACCATGTGGCATTGCGCAAGACGACTGAGGTAGCCTTGCACACGAACCAAGAGCTGGAACTGCACATGGTTAGGTGCAATTTTTGAGAGAATTTGTAGGAAATATTTTATAGGAATATTCCCAAAATATTCCTTTAGGGAATCTTGTAGGAGATCTTTAGATTCCCTAGAGCCCTAGAGGTCACAATGACATAAAATAATCAACTTTTTACTAAATTTCACGAAATTTCGCCACAAATGCAATACTGCACTCTATTTGTTGATTTGAGCATCCCATTTCTAGGTTGTTCCGAGAAATAGAGGTATAAGGTGTACTTTTCCATGTATGCATTTTTATTTTGTTATGATTAATGAAAGAAGCCTCCCTAGTTTTAGCAGGGATCCAAGATGTAGTCCACATTGGATGAACTCTATTATCAAGTTTTGTGTGTTCCTTGTCTTTATGGTTGCCTTTGATTTCCCTCCTCTTTAAAGTGTATGAATATGTGGCTTTCATGCTCTTTTTACATGAAATTATGAATACATCAATTAATTAAAAGTTCTTAGATCAAGTTTGGTATTAGAGTTGGTCATCTACTAATATGAATTGAAAGTGTATGATCACTAAGCTAAAAATCAAAAAGGATGAAGGTAAACTGAAGTCCTTCGATGTAGAAGAAGGGAATGCAACAGAAAGGAGGAAAATGATCAACGATGATTTTTCATATTGAAAATGAGAAATATTTTCGCAAAGAGTTTTACACCATGGCCAACTAAGTTGATAAATTGTTTGCAAATCACAAGAGGAAAATGACCAGAAAGGAAAAGAAAAGGAAGGGAAAGTAAAAACCATGCTTTACTAAACTAGGAAAATGGAGAACCTTCTAAAACTCCATCTCCTTCTAGTGAAGGATATTCTTCTTCTTCATCTCATTCTCATAACTCCAATAGGAAGCATAGAAATGTTGCTAAAAATATTTTTTTCAATTTGGATATAAAGTTTGATTTACCCATGCTTAACAAAGAATCTAATGCAAAAAGTTGAATAATTGGATTAGACAGATTGAAATGTATTTCCATATTCAACAAATTGAAGAAGATGAGGCCAATATCTAGTTAACATCTCTTTGACTTGGATGTGCCACTCTAATATGGTGGGAAAGAAAAATTCAGAAAGGCAGTAAGCATACGGGTAAACTCTTTTATTCTTGGTCTATTTTTGTTTCTTCTTTAAAAGGAAAAATTTATCCATTAGCATATCAACAAAAAGCCATGATAGAATGGCAACATTTTTTATGGAATAATGGATAATTTGTGAAATATTGAATAATTAAAGTTGTTGGTTTTTAGGGGGAAATTTGTGGAGAAATTAGAGGAATGACAGATGAGAGATTTGTGGATGATTGTTGAGAAAATTATGGAGTGATCTGTGGAGTTATTGATTGGGAAATTTGGGGAGATGAAAATTATTGAGACCCATCCTCATGCATAAATATATGTGTCTATTATTGAAATTTAATTGAGTTGGTGTGTCAGAGTTGGTGTGTTATTGTTAGATATTTTAAGCTTTGTAATTTATTTTTACTATGCATTCTTTTATTTGGTATCAGAGCCTCTAGTTATTTGGGAGAGTAATTTAAAAAAAAAATGTGAATAGAGAAACAATTTCCATACTATGAATATTGGATAATTGTTGTAGATAATCAAGCATCTTGCATGGAGCAAATATGCATTAAGAAGAGTTATGTTGGAGAAAAGTCATGGCACAGACTTGTGCTTAATAAAGTTACATTGAATAATGTCTAGAATAGATTTATGCTTCAGAACTGACATTGGACAAGGTGTGGATAACTTATAGTGTAAGCATCAAGAAATTGTACTTTCTTTCATGTGGTATTAGAATTTGGTGCCTCCTGCGATTGATGCTTCGATTCTGTGAACCAGGACACAACGTTGGAGTGCACATGAAATAGAATTCAATCTAGTTTTCTTAATCTTACTGTGTGAATGAACCGAGCAGTTGTTGTGCTTGCAGACCATGTAAACCTGTGTAGAGTATTATGCATGAATGTCCTGGAGTGAAAAAAAAATCTAAGGGCGAACGAAACATAAGAAGTTTCAATACATTTTCAAGAAATGAAAGTATTTTGAATTTTTTTTTACAAAAGCATAAATGATTTTATAAATAACAAAGGCATTCATTTATAAGGAGATATCAGAGTGATTATTTAATTTATTATTGCTAAGAGAGAATAAATGCCTGGTAATAAGAGCACTCTATATTAAATGTTTCCTCACAAAATCGATGTAAAATGTCTGTCTCTTATTGAGAATATATGGAGAAAGATCATTGTTTAGCGTTTATGAGAATGAATCAGTGGAAAATGAAGGTAGGAGAGAGAATTGGAGAGGAGAACATGAGAGTTAATTTGGTTTGTATTTAATTTTAAAATTGAGAATACATTTGTAATCTTTCAAAATGTATATTTTGTAATGGTTTTTTGTAAGAAAAAATCGATTTGTAAGTTAGATGAAAACAGAATGTGAGAAGTATTAATCACCTTCATTGATGATTACCTCCTTTTGAAGGAGAAATTTATTGTAATTGCATTTTTGTTGCGCCATATTATACTCTTTAAATTAATAAAAAAGATATTTTGTGGTGGTGGTTGAGTCCCAATTTTTTGGGACATTGTTTCTTGTCCCAGGTCGAAATGGGACACATTGTGTCCATTGTTCAGTTTCTCTCTCTAATTCTCTAATTATCTCTTACTCTCCTCATGGCAACAAGAAATATTGTATTACCTAAACTTGTTGGCACAAACTATTTTGAGTGGGTAAACACATACAACCTATACTCATCACAAACTATTTATGGGAACTTGTAACTGATGCATACACTATGCCCTCTCCTAATGAATTCAAAGCATCAAGATATGATGAAAATAAATCTCTAAAGGAACTTATTAAGAAGTATAATGAAGCACTTTCACTCATAAGGAGCACTCTTAAAGAATATATGTTTCTAAGAATCAATGGTGCAATATCATCAAAGGACGCATGGGATATCTTCAAAAACACATTTGAAGGTGTTGTTGTAGCTAAACTGTAAACATTAAACAGTAATTTTGAAAATTCCCATATGAAAAGTAATGAATTGATTCATGATTAGATCACAAAAATGCAGCATCTTGTTAATTAGATAAGGTTATTAGGTGAAGATGTTCCAAAAAAAAAGGCTAATTGAGAGGATTTTAAGAAGTGTTTTGCCTAAGTTTCAGATGGTCACTGCCAGTATTATGGTCTCAAAAGATTTAAATACCATGAAAATTTATGAACTAAGTGGATTCTTGTTAAACGTTGAAGAGAGTCAACAATCTAAGAAAGTTGAGCATGCCTTTTCTGAAAATCATAGAGGAAGAGCAAGGAGTAGTGCTCAATATCATAATCATAATCATAATCAAAATCAAAAAATTTCACAAGGAAATGTATCACCTTCGAAAGGTACAGGAAAGAATCCTATTTAGTTTAGAGGAAGAGAAAAAGATGGATCTAGAGGAAGGGGGGAATAAAGAGATAGAGGAAAACATGGAGGAAGAGGTGGAGGACTACAATGTTATTATTGCAAAAAAACTAGCCATTTTGAATGAGATTGTTATGAAACAATGTGAGATATGGAGGAAAAGGGTGCAAATGAAGTTTTTGCAGAAACTGGGAATGAAAATTTATTTATCTCAAGTTTTATGCCAATTAGTGAAAAAAGTGAAGCATGGTATATTGATTCGAGATGTTCAATGCATATGACATCTCAAGAAGAGTTGTTTACCAAATTTAATAACAATTATTCTTGTAAAGTCATATTTGGTAATGATAGTGTTTCTGAAGTGAAAGGGAAAGGCATAATTTCAATACCAATATTGCATGGAAAGAAATAGTTAATTGAGAACACTTTTTGACACTAGCATTAAAGAAGAATCTACAATCTATAAGACGTATGATGGATCAAAAATATATGTTAGTGTTTGATAATAAGAAAATATTGATCATGGATAAGTTGAATCAAAATGTAGTTGTAGCAAGAGGTGAAATGACTAAAGATAGGATTTTCAAGCTATCTTTTGACTCAAGTAATTCATAGAGTTTGAAAGCAACAAAACAAGAAAATAGTAAGCTTTGGAATTATAGGATGGGACATTTGAAATTTCATAGTTTTCTGTTGTTGAGAAAGGAAAACATGGTGAATGGTATTTCGTATATTAATTTGAAGGATGATGTATGTAAATGGTGTATTCTTGGGAAATAACAAAGGGAAAGTTTCTCAGATAAAACATGGAAGACTAGCAATCGTCTAGCATTGGTGTATTCATGTTTGTGTGGTCCAATGGAGATTGTGTCTTTTGGAAAAGCATGTTACTATCTCACTTTCATTGATGATTATTCTAGGAATACATGGGTGTATTTCTTGCAAGCGAATTCTTAAGTGTTTTCTAATTTTCTTGAGTTTTAGGATGTAATGCCCTCCTCCCACATTTACCTGAGTTAACCGGTACGTTGAGGTAAACATGTGACGAGAGGCTAGCATGATATAATTAAACTCCACACGTATAGTTAAGGAAGTGGAACCGACAAAACAAAAACAATCTAACCTTCTATACATGTTATAGAACCTTTAGGAGCCAACCAACCCTTTCAAGTTGTTGTAGCTCATTTTGACACCTTGTAAGTTACAAAATTATTTAAAAAGAATTTGTTATCTTCCTACAATTTTATCCTTACCTTGATAAATTCCATCCTTTAAATATCATTTCATCTAACCCTTTCAATTGCTAAACCATCAAGTTTTTGAAACTTTTATAAATGTCTCCAAGTTATTTTTAATTAATTATTTAAAATATTAAACTTAGCTTAAAAAATAACAGCCCAATCTCTAAAACCACATTTACTATCATGCGTTAGCCAAAGTCAAAAGCGAAAAAGTCAAATTTGTGTGGACGAGCTTGCTAATTCTAACTTTAACCTAAAGCAGTTTCACCCTTTACTGTTTTTTACAACTGTCAATTTCTAGTTCAATCCCCCCTCTAAACCATTTACTACCTACCCCACCTGAAAAACCATGATAATTTGAATCTTATGATATATAGTGGGAAGGTCAATGGTTCTGTTTGATTAATCGAATTTCTTTGGAGTTGAAGCTTGGATTCCTCGAATCCTTGGGTGATATATTTATAAAATTACTTATAGGATGTGAGACTAAGTAAAAATGAGACTTAGGTGAAAACAAGACTTATAGGTGTGAAATCAGGTTACATGTGAGAGTAAATGGAGCTCCCCCTTGAAAAACCATTATTTACGATAATTTGAATCTTATGATATATAGTAGGAAGGCCAATGGTTATGTTTGATTAATCAAATTTCTTTGTAGTTAAAGCTTGGATTCCTCCAAAGATTGGGTGATATATTTATAAAATTACTTTGTGGATGTGAGGCAAGGTAAGAACTGAGACTGATGTGAAATCAAGACTTATAGGTGTGAAATGAGGTTACAGCTGAAAGTAAAAGGAGGCTCAGTAAAAATGAAATTTGACAAAAGGAATTGAGCCAGAGTGAAAAGTCACTTATATTCATGTATGTTGGAAAAAAATGATATTTAAGAAAGTTTTTATTTTCAAAAACATTATATAAATTATGCACATAGATTTGAAATTGAAAATAATTTTAATTATTTTTAAAATATAAACCATGAGATTGTTTTGGCTATGGTTTGAAGAGGATGAATTCACAGTGTAGATTCCGATAGATACTTATCCAAAAAATTTACAAGGGCAAAAAACAAAGTAAAAAAAAGAAACACTTTATCAACCATGGCAAACAACACATGGTTTTGAAAATCCATGGGAAGGAAAAAAAATGCATAATTTTGAAAATCCATGGGAAGACAAAGCAAGGCTTTAAAAGATTTCAAAACAAGACACAATTTCAAATAATTGATGGATTTTTGGCATGAAATAGTTTGAGGAGATATTTTGATAGTTTCATGTAGGAAATTCATGAAAATAGAGAAATATGAAATTCATTTACAAAATAATTTAAAAACATTAATCAAATGTTTTCTTACAAGATATATTATAACAATGGTGAATCATTGTCAAAAAGTGACATAAAATCATTAGTCAATTCAAACAATTGACAAATATTCAGGGACAACTTTACAAACTGCAGATTTTAAGACACAAAATTATCGGTTGAAAGACAAATGACAAAGAATCAATAGTCATAGATTTCAAGGGCATGAAGATATCAACATTCAAAAGACACCTAACAACAAAATATGGATAGACTGAGGATCATTTTGCAAATTTCTAGCAGTCAGTGAACCAATTGAAGATTTCAATGCACTATACTTGTAAAGAGCTACAAGCCAGAATGGATGCTTTAGCAGGAAAATTGAAAGAAGGAAACATATATTTTTTGGTTCGCAATAACATACATGAATTGAAAAAGGAAAAGCACAAATTACTTGCAATTGAGGAAGCCTCATGGAGGTTGACGAGTAGGGAATTATGGCTTAAAGAGGGTGAGAGGAACATAAAGTTTTTCCACAGATTTGTGAACAATAGGAGGGAAATCAACTCTATTTGGGAAATCCAGTCTGATAGCAGAATCATGCTTCACTCTCAGTAGCATATTTCTGAGGCAATGACACATTTTGGAAAATTTTACGGAAGGGACGATAATTGTAGCATGGAGAATATCTTATGGGGGATTCATCCTTTCCCCACTATGTTTGTGGATGAACAAAATAATACCCTTTTCTAGCTTGTAATTGAAGATGAACTTTTTGAAGTTATGAATCCTTCAAAAAAGATAAAAGTCCTAGCCTAGATGGCTAGAACATATAGTTTTACATCCACTTTTTTGAACTTCTCAAGAAATAAATCCTTGCTATGGTGGAAGAATTGACGCTGAAAGTGTCTTTCCATCACCATATCACATCTACCTACATAGTTCTCATCCCCAAAAATAAAAAAGCCACTGCTTTCTCAGACTTTAGACCATTTTCCCTTTGTAATGCAATATACAAAATTTCCTCTAATATTATTGCTAATAGAATCCGAGGCACTTTGTCAAGTTTCACATCTCTAGAACATCATGGCTTTCTTCATAATAGGAATATCATTGAGGTTGTTGCCAATACACATGAGTGTTTACATTCTATACATTCCAAAAAGCTTGATGCAGCCATCCTTCAATTGGATTTAAAGAAAGCATATGATAGCCTACATTGGGGCTTTCTAAGATGCATTCTATGCAATATAGGCCTAGAAAATGAATGCATTAGGTGGATCATGGCCTATGTGAAGAATATCAATTTTGCAGTCCTTATAAATGGTCTACCTACAAAAATTTTTCGCAGATGCCAAGGGTCTTCAATAAGGATGTTCCTTGTCCGCTCTTCTTTTTATCCTTGCAATGATTCCTTAAGTCTACATATCAACAGTGTAGTCAAAGGAAATCAGCTCAGGCCAATAAGGATTTGTCATGGGAACTTTATTTCTCACAGTTTATTTGTAGAGGACCTCATGATATTCGACATGCTTTGCAAACTTACTTGGGAATGAATTCATGGCATTCTAAATTTTTTTTTAAAAGCCTCAAGAATCTCTATAAATAAAGGAAAATATTCTCTTTTTTTCTGATGTTGAAGATAGGGAAGCTTTGGATATTCCGAGGTCACTGTTCAATATTGGAAAGAAGACTATAAAGGATGGCCTAAAATATTTGGGTTTTCATCTCAAACCTACAGGTTATAAAAAAGCTGACTGGATGTGGATATCGGATCGTTTCTTTAAAAGAATTGAAGGATGGGAGTTTAAGTGTCTATCCATAGTAGGCATAGCGGTTCTAGCCTAATCTATTATGGCTCAGACAACAGTTTATTGGGCCCACTTATACTATTTTCCCTCAGGACTTATTACTATATTGAATAGGCTCATGGAAAATTTTATTTGGGGAAGAAGTAAGCAAAAAAGCAAATTTCACCTAACTAGTCTTTCGAAAATTTCCTTACCAAAGGTTTTGGGAGGTTGGGGTATTATGAATATTAGAAATTTTAGCAAAGCACTCTTATGAAAATATATTTGGTGGAGCATAAATGGGGAAAGATTATGGAGTACCACCATTAGAAAGAAGTACATGAAGAATAAAGACCTTATATTCTGGTACAGGGAAGGTACAATCAGAAAATCAAAGGGATCTGCAATATGGCAAAGCTTTCGTAAAATAGAATCTTTTTTCTCAATAACCTATATTGGAATGTCCATAATGGAAGAGATGTGTATATAGGATTGGGGGAGAATTTAATATTCATACTTCCATCATAATGGCTCTTCACAGAACCGATACTTTTACATGGGGTCAACTAATTGAAGAGTGGCACGGAGGTATCCCTGTATGGAAGAATTTTCAAGTTCTGGGCCTTAGTGAAGATTATGCTCAGCAGTGGGCGAATATCATGATATCTATAAGACACTTTGGCATATGAAGATCTGAAGGGAGGGACTATCTAAGATGGAGAGGTAATAAGGGGAGGGAGGATATAAAAGTCAAAGATATCTGTTTAGTTCTGGAAAAAGTGATCCCGCTTCCTTTTCAACACATCTTTCCCTTGTCTCTGTGGAAAACAGGGGTGCCAAACAAAATCATACATTTCTCCTGGCTCGTGTTTCACAATAAGAACCTAACATGGGAGAATCTACAAAAAAGGAACTGGTCAGGACCTAGTATATGCCTATTATGCAAAAAAGGGGAATAAAACAATAATCATATTTTCCTCAAATGTAGCTATACTTATCAGTTATGGAGTGAACTTGGAGTTTTTTTTTTTAGCTTGGTGGATCACACAGATATACAAGTGGCCTTATGCTGGTGGAGCTCACAGAATGTATCTTTCAAATCAATTCCTCTTCTCCTCTTATGGACAATTTGGAAGAGAAGGAACAATTCTATATTCTGAGATGAGAAATATGTACAAATGCTTGTGTTTGAGCAGATCACATCGATGTACAAATCTATCCCTAAATATTTGTCCACAAGCAAATCTAGAAATCCAGGGTATCATACGAAGCTTTTGATGAGTTTTCCAAGGGCCTTTTTTTTATGGAGCTGCACAATGAGGGTCGTGTGCATGTGGTGTTTTCATATCGATGTATGAAGATATAAATTACTTCATTTATTGGAATGGCGGTTGTGGTTCAAACAATAAGGCCCAGGCAATGCCATCGGTGGGCCTTCTTCAGTTCAACTCTTTCCTGACTATTCAAATTTGTAGATATATGGGCATTCCAAAATTATAATGGAATAGGCTTCAGGGAGATTAACAAACAAGAATCCCATGTTAACTCGATGGATCAACATGATTAAAATGTTATGGAACAACAATCTGGTTTACATAATCAACCATGTGGATAGGTCTCTGAATTCTCAGGTGGACGACTTGTCAAAGAAGGGCCTTGCAATTCAGCCTGGTTCATGGAAAATGGAGGTGCAAAGACAAGCTACAACATATCAGATAGAAGATTTCTCCCTTCTGGGTACATAGTTTTCCCTTTTGGTTTTTGTTTTCTTATGCATCATTGTCTATTTCCTCTCTATAAAGGTATGTACATTCTTCCCTGACCCACATTTTTTATGGGATGGATTTTTCTAGTATAGTTCAGTATATATATCCATGAGTACGGCTAATCTCTATTTTTCTATGGTTTTGATTTTTTCCTTAGAACAAGAGAATTTTGATACTATGCTTCCCTAAATGAACGTTCACAGCTAATATTTTCAGCATACATATTATATGGATATATATGTTACAGGCTTCAACAATCATCCTCTCATATGTAAATATTCTTTATATGAATATAAATCAAGCTCTTTTTTCATACTGAAGAAAAATAAATAAATAAATAAAATAAAAATAAATAAAATAAAAAAAAATAAAATAAAAATAAAAACAAAATAAATAATAATAATAAAAAAACAAATAAATAAATAAATAAATAATAAATACTTGCAAACAGTTCAATATTTCCAGCATATAAATTAGAGGTATTATATTATTTCAGTTATTGTTCAACACTTTATTCCAAAATTATTGTTATAGTTTGTTAAGTCCCTATAATACTAGTGATTCCCCCATTATTATTGTCATTATATCCGTTATTATTATTTTTGTGCCTCTATTATCCCCATATTGTTATTAGTGTGTCGCATAGAAGCGCAGTATTAATATTGTTGTGCCCTTATATTATTATTGTTATGTTGGCTTTGATTATATTGTGACCACTTATACTCCTATATATAGAAAGGAGGTTGTCATTTGTATCATTGAAGAATTGTTCATTTATGTAACGTAAAGGAGGTTTCCCCCCTCAAAGAGGTTGATTTTAAAGTCTTTGATCTATCTTTTTTTCTATTTTATGAGCTGGTTGCATAACATTTGGTATCAGAACTTTGGATTCTAGGGTTTTGCTGCTCCAAACAGGGCATCGTGGAATTTTTTCTATAACATTTTTCTACGATGTTTCAGGAGCTTAAATTCAAACCCATTTGAGTCGAAATCTTAGTTAACCTTAGGTTTGAATTTCAGACCTTGTATCATGATATTTTCGGAGATATGATCCAAGGAAGTTAGGGTTTTTGCAAAGCTCCCAAATTACATCCCAAACATGTGACCTTGGGAAAATCGTCATAACTTTCTCTCTGAGCATTGGATTTGAATTTTGTAAGAATTTATAGAAATAGGACGGACTATAGTTTTTTGTGTATCGTTTGCATGTCTGAAAGTAGAAACAATAATATGCAGCACTTTGTAAAAGTTCTCTCTACTGTAAAAGTATATAATGAGGTCATCTTGGGAGATTGGGCATAAATTGTTTTTGGAGAATCCAATTAAAATAAGACTAGTGTTGTTGGAAAGAGGACGTAGAGGGATATCACATGTCACAATTTTCGACCTTATAGATCTGAAATTGATCTTCTACAAAGAAAAAACAATGTGTGTAGTGTTTTTTTTTTTAAATTTTCATAAGTTTGGTTTGAAAAATTAGTTTGAAGTGATTCAAATGGAATATTGAGGCATAATTATCATTAGTTAATGCCACAAATAAAGAAAATGGAAACACCTAGTAAACAACCTGAAACCTCTACCACAACTCATGAAGAAGAGCAAGAAATGCAACATGATATATCTAAATTACGAGACCAAGTGCAACAATTTTCACTCAAAAATGTAGTAACATAAGCTAAGATCGATGGACTAAAGAAAGGCATGGAAGGTAAGATGAATGGCAAGGAAGATAATATGGATGGCATGCAAACTAAGATGAATGGTGTAGAAGCTAAGATGAATGGCATGGAATCTAAGATGGATGGTGTGAAATCTAATATGGATGGCATGGAAGCTAAGATGGAGTGTATAGAAGCAAACCTTAAAGGCAACATGGAATATTTTAAGACATATTTGACAAAATTGCTACAAGAAATTCTTATTAATGGTGAAAGTGTAGTAAAGGAAAATCATTATGAGAACAAAAGAAAGGTTAATTATGATTTCATATAATATAATATTGGATTGAACACCCACCATGTTCCAAATATAGATATAAGGAATTTTGATGGCAAGGATCCCGTAACATGGATACTACATATGGAGCAATATTTCCATCTCCATAATTTACAAAACACACAAAAGGTATGCATTGAAACTTTGTATTTCAAAACCAAATCAATTTGTATGGTATCGATGGCTTTGCTCTCATAAAAAAATTGTCACTTGGGAAATTTTGATGGAAGAAATGATATCACATTATCAAGATACAAAAAGAAACACCTTTTTTAGCCAATTGATAAATCTAAAACAAAAGGGTTCAATGCTGGAGCATATTGAGGACTTCCAAAAATTGAATATAAGGGTAAAAGATATTCTAAAGGAGCATTGGATTGATGAGTTCATAGGGACTTTAAAGGATAACATCCAACATGAGGTTTGCCTTTGGGAAACTAATTCATTAGAGAAGGCATTCAGGTTCGCAAGAAAAACTGAAAGCAAAATTATGGCAACAAGGAAGCCTACCACTCACAAATATAAATATGGAAGTGTTGTTGCCCCTAACCTTCCACAACCTACATGTTTGACACCAAAACAATTGTAAGAAAAAAGAGCAAAGGGGCTTTGTTATAGTTGTGATAGAAAATACACTAAAGGTCATAAGTGTGATGAGAATAAATTATTTTACATAGAATGTGAAGAGGAGAAAGAAAAGGAACAAGAAACATCAAAAGAAGAGGATATAAACTAGGAATAAACCCTAAATAAAGAAGAAATGAAATCCAACCATCTCTTGTAATGCATTGGCCGAAATTACCACTCCTCAAACTCTCAACATAGGAGGACATATCAAGAATAGAAAGGTAATAGTGTTGATTGATTTGGGGAGTACCCATAATTTTATTGATTGTAAGATAGCGAGGGAATTGAATTGCATCCTATATCTAGCACCAGAGTGTCAAGTGATGGGTGCAAATAGAGGAACCATAAATTTCTCTAGAAAGTGCCATAATATCAAGCTACCCAAAGGATAATATGTATTGAATAGACCAATTCTTTCCATTCCAATGCGTGGTGATGATGTTGTACTAGGAGTCCAATGGATAATATATTTGGTTACAATAACTTTTAATTTTCAAGAAATTTTCTTGAAATTTTTTTCCAGAAGGAAAAGAAGTTAAATTAAGGGGTATCATCAGGAAACCAGAAAATATAAACAACTCTAATGGCATGAAAAAGGTTCTAAATAAAGAAAAATGAGGCATAATTGCACAATTATGTTCGCTAGAGGTTCCCACATCAAAATCATCTAATTATCTAGATCTCAAAAAGTATTGGACAAACATTCCAAGGTATTTGAGACTCCCTAAGGTCTCCCACCTATTTGTGATCATTATCATGCTATTCATTTGATTCTAGGAATTGTTCCTCCAGACATCAGGCCTTACAGATATCCCTATTCCCAAAAGAGTGAAATTGAACGTATGGTTGCAGAAATGCCAAAGGCTAGTATAATTCAACCTAGTCAAAATTCTTTCTCTACTCTAGTAGTATTGGTGTAGAAGAAGTATGGATCATGGCGCATGTGTCCTGATTATAGGGAGCTCAACAAGCTCACTACTAACGATGGATTTCCCATTCCTATCACCGATGAATTGTTGGATGAATTGCATGGATCAATTTACTTCACCAAGTTGGATCTTCGTTCATGATATCATCAAATCAAAATGAGGAATGAAGACATTCTAACAACATTTAGAACTCATGAGGGTCATTATGAATTTTTGGTCATACCTTTTGGCCTTACCAATGCACCTTCTACAATTCAAAGTTTTATGAATTCCATTTTCAAACCCTTCCTTAGAAAATTTGTGTTAGTATTTTTTGATGATATACTAATCTACAACAATTCTTGGAAGGATCATGTTCAACATGTTGACAGGGTGCTCAAACTATTGGAGGAGAAACTATTATATGAAAAAAGATCCAAATGTTTCTTTGGAGTACAGAGGAGGATGGAATATCTGGTCATATTGTATCTCATGAAGTTGTTAAGGTAGGCCCTAGAAAAATTAAAGCCATTAAGGAATGGAAAATTCCAACATCCATAAAGCATCTAAGAGGACTTCTCGGGTTGACAGGGTATTATCGCAAGTTTGTTAAGAATTATGGGAGAATAGTAGCACCTCTAACAACATTATTGAAGAAATATGCATTCCCATGGACACCAGAAGCAACGAAGGCCTTTGAAGATCTTAAAGAGGCAATGTGCCAAGCACCGATCTTAGCTATGTCGGATTCACAAAAACCTTTTTTGTGGAATCTAATGCCTTGGGAAATGGAATTGGTGATGTTTTAATGCAAGAAGAAAAACCAATTGCTTTCGAAACTTGTCCAATCAAAAGAAAGAATTTACATAGCTATTTATGAGAAGGAAATTTTGGCAATACTACATGCACAAAAGAAATGGCGACCTGCCTAATGGGAAGGCACTTCGAGGTAAATACAGATCATGATAGTCTTAAATATGTTTTAGAAGAAAGATTATCTTTAGAAGAGCAGAAAAAATGGGTCACAAAGATATTGGGTTATGACTTTGGAATAATCTACAAAAAAGGGAAGCAAGATGTTGTTGCAGATGCACTCTCAAGAAAGGATGAGGATGTGGAAGCATTTATTTAACCATTTATATTATCCAACCAGATTGGATAAACAAAGCAAAGGATGAAGGGAATAATGATGAAGAATTGTGTGCACTCATTCAAAAGTTACAACAAGATCCCAATACATCTGATAAATTTAGATGGAAAAATGATTCGTTATGGAACAAAGATTTCTTATACCTCTATAAGAATTCCCAACTCAAACAAAAGATTCTTTTGGAATTGAACATGTCTCCCTTAGGAGGGAAACCAGGATTTTTAAAATTGTACAACAGGGTAAAGAAGGAATTTTTTTGGATGGCCTTGAATATGATATTCAAAAGTTTGTGCTGGAATGTTTGATTTTCCAATAAAATAAAGTTCAAACAATCAAGACCCCATGTCTATTACAACCTATCCATTCCAATTCAACGTTGGAAGGAGGTTTCAATGGATTTTATCACAAGTTTATGCAAGTCCGATGGAAAGAGTGTCTTCACAGTGGTAGTTGAAAGACTTACCAAGTATGCACACTTTTTTGCATTATCTCATCCATTTAAAGCTAGTACAATTGCTACTGCATTTATGGAAACAATTCAAAATCTACATGGAAACCCAAATATTATTGTAAGTGATAGAGATCCAACTTTCACTCGAAATTTTTGGACATAATTATTTTCTTTTCTAGGTACTCAGTTAGCTCATAGCTCATCTTATCATCCTCAATCTTATGGGAAAACTAAGATAGTAAACAAATTTTTGGAAGTATATCTTTATTGCTTTGTATCTGATAAATAGACACAATGGGTCAAATGGTTGTCTCTCCTTGAATGGTGCTATAACACTTCCTTCCATACTGCCACAAAAATGACCCCATTCATGGCACTTTATGGATATCATCCACCATCCATCACATCATATTTAAGAGGAAATTATAAGGTTCAAACAATGGAAGATCACATCAAGCATAAACAACAAGTTCTCCAACTCTTAAAGGATAACCTCTCGTTGGCTTAGAATAGAATGAAACAACAGGTAGATCAACATCGCAATGAAAGAAGTTTTGAAGTAGGTGACTGGGTATTTCTATGACTACAACCATATAAACAAATTTCCCTCAAGCAAGATAAGAAAGAGAATAAATTATCACAAAAGTATTACGGTTCATACAAGGTGTTGCAAAATATTGGTACTATGGCATACAAATTAGAGCTCCCTGCAGCTTCTCGAGTGCACCTAGTTTTCCATGTTTCATGCTTAAAGAAGGTTATATGTGACAAGCTCCCAGTTCAAACAATATTTACAGAACCTAACGAGGAAGGATAATCATATTGGAACCTAAAGGAGTCACGGAAACAAGAACTCGACAACTATGAAATCAATCAATTTCAGAGTATCTCATAAAGTGGAAGAACTTACCTACTAAAGATTCTGCATGGGAGGATGACAATTTTATACAGAAGCACCCAGAACTACTCAAGCATTAAGTACAACACTTTTTGGAAGGAGAGGGTCATGTTAGGTACCTATAATACTAGTGATCCCCCATAATTATTTTCATTGTATCCCTTATTATTATTGTTGTTCCCCTATTGTCCCAATATTGTTATTAGTGTACCCCATAGAAGCCCACTATTGTTATTGTTGTGCCCTTGTATTATTATTGTTCTGTCGACTTTGATTATATTGTGACCCCTTAGACTCCTATATATAGAAATGAGGTTTTGTAATTTGTATCATTAAAGAGTTGTTACTTTGTGAAATGTAAAGGAGGTTTCCCACTTGAAGACATTGATTTTTAAGTCATTGATTTGTCATTTCTTCTATTTTATGAGCTAGTTGCATAACATAGTTTAAGAGAGATTAAGTCTATAAATTGTTTCATTTATAATGTAAAAGGGTTGGATTTTGATGCCAAAACCCTCTTAGCTTTGTAGAACATTTATTATATAAATCCTAATTGAGATATTCCTGCTCCAGTTTACAACAAAATTTGTGTTTCCTATATGTTTTTTTATTGCTTTCATACCTCATTTTTGCACATATTCAAAGTAAATTTGGAGATTCTGGGTAAGAATAGATTGAGTATCAATCTCTCTGAAATCCCCTACAAGGTTATACTAATTTAAAGAAATTAGTTTATTGGACAGTGTGTCTAAGTTAACTCCTCTACATCTTTTGATTTTCGCCTTCTGTCAGCTCTTAAATGTGCCTTGTTTGGCTAAATAAATCTTCTACGCTTATCCAACATTTCCTGGTTGATTAAGTATTCAATATTACTACTTAATTATTAGGAATTCCCTTATATTATTATGTTAAAATTGTTAAAAATCATGTTATTTTGTCAAGATGGATCTTGGCACTTTGACCAAGGACTGTGCAAGAGAGGGATTTATTCATGAACAAAGAGTGGTCAATCATTAGAAACCACCCAAATTAAATAAAAAATACATCATTGTGCTTCATAGGCTTTTGTCCAACGACAATGAACAACGTTAAAGAAAGCCTCGTAACAATTGAGGGAGACCACTCTGGGTCAAGGGCCAGCTTGAACCTAAAGACTGGTTGATTTGGTTTCTCTGTGTAGTTTCTATAGCCAAGAACAACCTACGAGAAACAAGTACAACATTTGACATCACTTCTACTGAATGAAGTGACCAAGAAATATTTCCCTAGAGAATTATCAAGATTATATCTATTCCTTGCTAGTGAACACAGAGTAGGCATTTTTTTGGTTGCATTGATTTCATCTGGCGACTCCACTTTGTCATATGGCGATTCCACTGGGTTAGAGATTTCATTGTATCGAGATGTCAACTTCCTTTATTCTTGTGTTTGTGCAAGGCTCATTGATAGTTGCAGTCAACAATATATATTTATTCCTCTCAGCCATGATTGAAAATCAAAGATGTTCATAGAGGATGCAATTGTTAAAGTTTGGTTGTAAGAATTAGTTCCTTATGGAGTTTATGTTTCATATTGTACATATTTTTTAGATTTTTAGCTGTTGGCAATGTGGTTTGTCAATAAATCCACTCCTCACATAGTTACATGGGAAAGTAGATTACACTTAATAGTGTAAATTTTTAGTTCAGTAAAGTAGAAGTGTGTGCAGTAGATCAGTGAGTTTGTAGTTATGAATGAGGCGATTTGAGCAGTGTTAATTGTTTCACTCCAGCAATTTTCAATTTTCAGATTTCACCATGGTTGCAATTCACAATCGTAGGTTTTAGTGTGAAGTTGCAAGATATACAAATGACATAATTTATTGATGGGGAATGGTTATAGTTTTACTTTATTTTCATATAAAAGGTTTATGAACTAACTCCATGCCCAACACTTAAGGAAAATGGTCTACTAGGTTCTCTGTGTCCAACAAGGTGAAGGACTCCCTTGTTGGAGCCTATGTTGTAACTTATTTTGACACATTGTAAGTTACAAAATTATTCAAAAAGAAATTTCACCTTCCTACAATTTTATCCTTACCTTGATAAATTCCTTCCTTTAAATATCATTTCATCTAACCCTTTCCATTGCTAAAGCATGAAGTTTATGAAGTTTTTATAAATGTCTCCAAGTGATTTTTAAAGGTTTTTGTTTTAAATAAAATTAAATTTTATAAAATATATGTATTTATATTTTTATAAAATTAATTATTTAAAATATTAAAACTTATTTTCACCCTTTACACAACTGTCAATTTCTAGTTGAATTCCCTTCCCCTCCTAAACCATTTACTACCCCCATTCCTCTTAAGCTTGGGTGATATATTTATAAAATGACATTATGGATATGAAGCTAAGTAAAAATGAGACTGAGGTAAAAGGAATACTTGCAGGTGTCAAATGAGGTTACTATTGGAAATAATACTGACAGGGGGTGGGGGGCGAATCAATATTAGTTAAGTCAATAATATTTTAACTTTCATACTCAAATTTATATACGCTACTTCCATGTGGGCAACCCACGTGTATACGCAACTGTGTTTAAGGAAAAAAGTGTATATATAGCAAACTAATGATTCAGTTAATTCATCATATGTTGATCTTTAGTTTGTGCATCAATACTTTATTAAAACATTAAACAGTAAGCATATGTAGTTAATAACAGAGTGAACCATCACGCATAAGCAACGCACATGAACACCAAGATTTAAGGTGGAAACCCAATGTGGGTGAAAACCACCTACTGTTGTCATCTCTATCTTCTTTCAATAATAAGAAAATCTACTTACAACATTGTATTGGTGCAGACTCATACCAGTACGCAGGCTTCTACCAGCTGAAGGTTACTACCTTCCCTTATTCTCCAACTTTTACTGGAAGGGAGATACAACCTGTAGCTCTTGTACTAGCCAATATGCTTACTAGCACATAGGTGCTGACCTACAGAAGGCTACAATCTTATTTATTCCTCTAGGGACCACGTTTCATAAATTTTCATACTGGATACTCCTAGAACACAACACCATAATCTAATGACCACGTTTCATCCAATTTTCATACTAGACCCATCAACAACATTGAATCTCAAAATCCATCACCATTGTAATACAACCATCAAATACATCTGCATCAAATAATCACTAAAACTCAATCCTCACTTTCTCAATCAACCACAGCTGAATCAATCAATCCATGAATCTCTGACACAATTGAATCAAACATTCATTCATACTTTAATCAACTTCAACAAATCAAATGGAATAGAAAGATCACTGTAACCAGTACACAGATTTGTACCCAAAACACTGCATCATCATTCAGAACCTATTGTAGCCTCAAAACCATACATCATAGTGTATACAGAACTTGGAAGAGAAGAACTAGCGTGTATATGCAACTTCATCAAAGTGAACTAGCATATAGATCTGCAAATACTTACTTATAACTTCGTTGCACTTCCAAACTTCAGACATACCCAGATCATCACATATAAATGATAATACATGTGTTAGCAACTAGATCTAGCCCATCAGATCACATAATGATAAGTCACTATGATCCTAATCCATCAACCATCATCACTAAAGCAAATCACTATCAATCTGAATGTTGTTACAAGAATGCAGCCACTAGAACATAAAGCAAAACCCAAAACTCTGCATCAACAACAAGAATCAATTGGAACTTTAAATATCATAGTTCACAAGGTATATGCTACTTCGATGTATCCAACCTGTGTGTATATGTGCTTTTATCGAAGTCAAACAATGTATACATCTATAAATATTCATTCATAATTTTATAGCTATTCCAGACTTCAATTATACCCAGATCATATCATTTACAAAATAATATATGCCTCAGTATACAGATATAGAATAAACATGATCAAACCATATAAAGATAATTCCTTCCAAGCCTCAAGATCCTGATCCATCATTAGATCTTATACTCCATCAACTGCTAAGGTTCGTCCTTGGATCAGATCAAGCAGAGTATCACAGACCCATAACCTGCATACTGGATCTCACACTTTATCAAATATTCAATACTTGTCTACCTTGGCATAATGATATTCTCCTCCTTATATAGTTTTAGGCTTTTCTCAATACAATGGACCAAAACCTCTTAGAACCAATACCTTGGATCAAATACTTAGGGTCAATACCTCAGACCAAATACCATGGATCAAAATACCATGGACCAAATACTTCAGACCCAAAACTTGGTTTTCCAAGGTATATGTGCTTTTCCTTCTGTGAAACTATGTGTGTATGTTATACGCTCATTTTGTTCTGTTAACCTGTGTGTATACATAGCTTGTTCAAGGTGTTATGCTCTTAACCTGCAAATGATACCAAAATATAGAATATGAGAAGAAAAGAGACCCAGAACATAGAATATGCAAAAAAAGGATACCCAGAACATAGAATAGCAATGATTTTATTATTCAGAGAGTAATTTTCACTTGCCTCTTCGAGGGGGCAACCTCCAATAGAGCAGAGCTTGATTACAAAATAAGACACGATGCTCCTCGCATGGAGTTTCTATCCTTTATATATGACTCATACGTGCAATACCACGGGCCAATACGACGTATTACTAATACCATCTATCTAATACTACGACCCATTTGCAACTAACTGTGGTTCCGTTATTAATTGCGGATTAATCACTTACAATTATTAATATGGGCTTTATTGACTCTTGACTATGACGTGGCCCCATTACATAGATAAGGGGGTTAGGGTGGGACCCTAACATGCCCACCCCCTTAAGACTAGCCTTGTCCTCAAGGCTGAAGCTGCGGAAACTGCTGCAGAATAGTGGCTGGCTCCCAAGTTGCATCTTCTGGAGAGGTGTCTTTCCATTTGACGAGGACTTCCTTAATCATGCGGCCACGCAGTTGCTTGACTTGTGTGTCGAGGACCTGTTCCGGTTGAAGCCAAATGGATCCTTCTTCGTCCAATTCCGGGAGACTAGTCTGAATTCTACAATTGTTCCCAATCACTTTCATGAGGCATGAGACATGAAAAACTGGATGGATTTTTGCAGTAGGTGGCAAGGCCAACTTGTAGGCCACTTCTCCAATGCGCTGAAGTACTTGATATGGTCCGTATAATTTGGGAGAGAGTTTCTGACACCCCTTGTCTTTAAGTGATGTTTTCTTATATGGTTGGAGCCGTAAAAAGACCTGATCCCCTTCTTGAAATTGGTGCTCTGAGCGATGCTGGTCTACTTGTTGCTTCATGCGGTTCTGAGCTTGATGAAAATTTTCTTGAAGATGATCGAGCATAGTTGCGCGGTGTTGTAGGAGTTGATCCACTGCTTGGACTTTTGAGCAGCCCTTGAGATATGAAGTAGGTGAAGACGGGAGTTGACCATATACTCCTTCATAGGGAGTCATTTTGGTGGTGGCATGATAGTTGGTGTTATACCACCATTCTGC
>APFE031320240.1:26109-102294 GCA_000404065.3 Pinus taeda | reverse complement strand
ATTATGACCTGGGGAGTATTTTTCATCACAGTAGTAACATAGTCCTTGCTTCTTCTTTCGTCCATTTCCGCAGGGGAACACCTTTGGACCTTTAAGTGTTTGAGTCGTGTTCTGAGCCGGTGGGGGACGACCTTTAGCGGGGAAATTTGGGAGACTGTATTGGGCTGCTAATGCACGGTCCACCTTACGAGCTACCTGGCAAGCCTCCGTCCACGTGGGAGGGTGGTGAAGTAGAACTTGAGCTTTGATGGCTTCTTTAAGACCGCTGATAAAAAATTCTGTGTAGAACTCATCTGTGAGACCCTTAGTGCGGAAAGCTAAGCCTTCAAAAGCGGTAATATATTCATCCACTGTACCAGTCTGTCGGAGCTTAGTGAGCCGACCCAAATAAGAGTCTTCTTGTTCAAAACGATCTCGAAGAGCTTTGGTAAATTGGGTCCAAGTCCTAAAAGATCCATTGCAATGCTGATGCCTTTCCCACCATTGCCACCGTTCATTGTCGAAGTACATGCTCCCCAACATAAGCTTAGTCCCATCATCTAGGTTATGATTCAATTTGAAATACTGCTCCATTTGTGCTAGCCATGCGGACGTGTGAGAACTGTCAAATTTATGTATATCCAACTTGGGAGGTCGCTGACTGGGTGGTGGATGGGTGTGTGAGACGTGAGGAGAGTGGCTAGATTCATCGTAATTTCCTTCATGGCCATTATACCCCTCCTCGTGGGCTTTCTCCTTGCCTTTTGACATAAAATCCTCCTTTCCTTTTGACATAAAATCCTGTATCTGGAGACTTAGTCCGTGAAGCTGATTTGGCATTCCCTCCAGATCTAGTTCGTGAAGCTGAGTTTGGATTTCCTTCACATTTTCTTCAAGTTTGTCCATCCTTTCATTGGCCATCGCTTGATCTCTAGTTGCTACCATACACCGACCTGATGAAAAATTGGGACCGCCAAAAAAAATTTCACAATTAATTGAATGGTACCACCATGCTCAGCTCGTCGTCCTCATTTTAATGGGCTAGATCACCAATAAGCGCCCCGGAAGATCTCAGACTCGTTTTTTTTTTTTTTTTTCTTGAAACTCCCAACGAAGTTTTACTCCTTCTTGATCAATACTGTAGTCACCAAATCCTCAAAATGTCAATGCGTCCAAAATTCCTGCGACAATTATACCCTGGCATAGGAACCCTTCACAACGACTCTGGTGTGGTGTATCTGAGAGATCTGAATGGTGGATCGGGTAGCGCTGGACGGCTGAACTGATTTCGTCTACAGATCTGATGAATCTAATAGATCGAAATGGTTCATTGGGACCGATGTCTACTACTGCTGCACTCCTTTGCTCAAGCGGATCTGGAAGATATGATGATTGAAAAAAGGGAACTAGGGTCTTGAGGAGTGTCAGGTGCTACAGATCGCAATACACATAAGGGTCTGGCAGTAGTACTCGGCCCAATGTTTCAGGGCTCTAATTAAGGAGGGTCGGCCATACCCTTAGCCGTACCACCCGACTACCCTATCGTATGGGCGAGTAATCTCTCCGAGTGTTGTTCTCAGTGTACTGTAGCCACAAGACGGCCGACGGTTTATCTATGACGAGGTTTTCAGGGAGCCTATGGGGCTTCCAATATACCCAGAGGGTACGTGGAAGATAGTTCGTGCGTGGTTCTGTCTAACGCGCTACTACTCGAAGGGGTACCCACAGGGGTTACAAGGGAGTCCAACAGACGTGACCACCTCTTGTATTTCCTACGTGCATGCCTCCCCAAATCTACAGATTTATGCGCTCAACGATAGATCCTGTGGTTTAAATACGCTGTAACACGTCTCGAGCCAAAATTTTTTTTGCTACAAAATGGAGATCCCACCGGCCCTGGAAAGTGCTATGATACCACTTGTTATGCTCTTAACCTACAAATGATACCCAAATACAGAATATGTGAAGAAAAGAGACCCAGAACACAGAATATGCGAAGAAAAGATACTGAGAACATAGAATAGCAATGATTTTATTATTCAAAGAGTAATGTTCACTTGCCTCTTCGACGGGGCAACCTGCAATAGAGCAGAGCTCGATTACAAAATAAGACATGATGCTCCTCGCAGGGAGTTTCTATCCTTTATATATGACTCATACGTGCAATACCATGGGCCAATACCGAGTATTACTAATACCATCTATCTAATACTACGACCCATTTGCAACTAACTGTGGTTCCGTTATTAATTGCGTAATAACCACTTACAATTATTAATATGGGCTTTATTGACTCTTGACTATGACGTGGTCCCATTACATAGATAAGGGGGTTAGGGTGGGACCCTAACACAAGGTGAGTCTGCGTATACATCTCTTTCTTCATTCTTTGTAGTTTGAACTATAATTCTTTGTTGTTGTCATGCTGTATTGTGATATTTTATCTGAGTAAGTTGCCTTCTGAACTCATTCCTTGACACTGTCATGCATTTCATCACATTTGTAAACACTATTGTGTCACATCTGATATCTCTTCTATAGATTCATCTAGTTACCATATACAAGAGAGTTTTTCTGCTACAAGTGGGTTGCCATCAACTAGAACACATGCATCATAATGTCAACAGTTACAAGTGAAAGTAAAAGGAGGCTCAACAAAAATGAAATTTGACAAAAGGAATTGAGCTAGAAAATTCATTTATGTTCATTCATTTTACGTTATGTTGGCATAAAATGATATTTAAAAAAGTTTTGATTTTCAAAAAATATATATAAATTATGCACATAGCTTTGAAATTGAAAATAACTTTAATTATTTTTAAAATCAAAACCATGGGAGCAAAACCAACAATAGTTTTACTATGGTATGAAGAGGATAAATGTAAGGGACAAGGATTTGGATAAATACTTATCCCAAAATTTTACAGGGGTAAAAGGAAAAGTAAATAAAAATAAATACTTTACCAACCATGCAAAACAACACATGGTTTTGAGAATCCATGGGATGGAAAAAAAACACATAGTTTTGAAAATCCATGGGAAGGCAAAACAAGGCATGAATTCATAAGATTTCAAATAAGACATAATTTCAAATAATGGATGGATTTAAGGGACACAATTATTTGACCAAATATTTTGATAATTTCATTTAGGAACTTCATGAAAGAGAAATATGAAATTCATTTACATAATATTTGAAAAATATTTATCAAATTTTGTCTTCCAAGATATTTTATCACAATGGTGAAGCATTGTCAAAAAGTGACATAAACTCATTACTTAATTCAAGGAATTGATAGATCTTTAGGGACAGCTTCATGAATCCTAGATTTGAAGAGACAAAATTATCACTTGAACGACAAGTGGTAGAGAATCATTGGTTTTAGATTTCAAGGGCATGAAGATATCAGCATTCAAAAGACACCTAACAGCAAAAGATCAATAGATTGAGGATCATTTTGCATATTTCCAGCAGTCAGTGAACCAATTCCAGATTTCAATGCACGATACATGCAAACAATTCAATGCTTCTAGTAGATAAATTAGAGATATTTTATTTTAGTTATTCTTCAGGATTTTATTCCAGAATTATTGTAACAGTTTAGAAGTGATTTAATTTATATATTGTTTCATATATAATGTAAAAGTTTTGGATTTTGAGGCCAAAAACTTGTCATCCTTGTAAAACTGCTATTGCATAAATCCTATTTGAAGTATTATAGCTCCAATTTATGATAGAATTTGTGCTTCTTGTATGTTTTTCTAGCGCTTTCAAACCTTTATATTGCACATGTTCAAAGTAACATAGGAGATTCTGGGCAAGAATAGTTTGAATATCAATTTCTTTGGAATCCCCTACGATGTTATAATCAATTAAAGATATTATTTTATTGGAAATTCTAGCTAAGATAGCTCCTCTATGTCTTTTAATTGTTTCCTTCTATCAGCACTTGAATGTGTCTTCTTTGGTTTTATAAATCTTCTACACTCATCCAAAATTGCCTAGTTGATTAATTATTCACTATGACTTCTTAACTATCAAGAAATCCCTTATATTCTTCTTTTAAAATATTTAAGAATAATGTTATTGTGTCAATCTAGATGTTGGAACTTTGACCAAGGACTCTATAAGAGAGGGATTTATTCATGAACAAAGATTGGTCAATCATTGGTAACCACCCAAACTAAATCACAAATTTGGCCATTGTGCTTCATAGGTTGCTTTACAGTGACATTGAACAATGTTAAACAAAGCCTCATAAAAATTTAGGGAGCCACCTCTGGTTCAAGGGCCAAATTTAACCTAAAGACTAGTTGAGTTGGTTACGCGACATAGTTTCTGTAGCCAGGAATTGCCTACGAGAAACAAGTACAACACAGGTGACCAACCCCTGAGATAATTTGACATATTACTTACCTAGAGCCTTCGTCACTCCCATGAAATCAGAATGAATGTAACTAGGACCCTCGAGTCACTCCCACAACAAGGGTATGCCTGCGATTGGGGAATTTCTCAACTAGTTTTGACCCTGCAACCCCAAATTTTGTGCCACTTATTTAGGGCTAAGTCTCAGGCCACTAGTCAAAACTTCCTGAGACTTCGAGAAAATTTGAAAAATAACATCGAAAAGAAGATACTAATGAAAATACTTCAACAAATACTTGATCTAACCCCTATTAGCAAGGGGAGGCATTTCATCAAACATGTCACAAATATGCATTCTACAAGTCATAACAATAGATCTCAGCATAGGGGTATCATACTTATGTGAGAATCGCTAAGAAGCATTGATGCCTTATCACATTAGATCCATTATCATCTATTACGTCATATATTCATTTTTCATTCATGTACAAATCAAAACATGATGAGAACCATACATTATAACTGTCGTAAAACATACTCATAACCAACATATAAACAACATAAATGCCAAAGATACAACAATCATAAAATACACATATAAAGTAGTACATTTACACATGAAATACAAAGGAGAAGGAACTGTTGGTAGGCCAAAATACTCTTTTTTTACCCCATTCGTATTACAAATCCATAATCCTTAATCTCTATTTATCTCCATAAACCTCCCCATTCTTGCACTAGTCCAACAATACTTTATATTCCTACATAAACTTCATATTTCATGCTTAAGGTTTATTAGGTACTTAATTAATCATTTTAAGTATATTTCATGCCTTTAATATTTCTTGTAACTCATATTTACTTTCCTAAGCTATTTGATCAGCTAAAGTATTAATCATTGTATTAGCTTGATTTAGTGCATGTAGATTCATGCACCTGTGGCAACTATCTGTTCCGTGATCTGTGCAACAGCTTGATCACTTCATGCAAGCATCTTATTCCATGTCATCCAGTTCAGTTGCAGTCATCCATAGTTGAACTCAAGTGGAGGATAGTCAGGGATATGACCTAGGATAAGGTCTACGACTAACAATTAGTTCACATATTATTATACCCGCTGGCTTATTTTTGTAATTTTGTTTGTTATTTCATTTTAGTCGAAAGGTTCGATTTGGAATGACTGTGTAATTTCTATTATGGCCATACACCGAAGGGTTGTATAAAATATAGTTCTCCGATAGAACTAGGTTAGCGATAGTAGTGCAATTGTAATTTTTGGTTAATTTGTAATCGCGTTGTCACCCTCATTCCGGGCTAGACTTCAACTCATAATGTATATTTGCTTATTGGAATTAATGCAAGGAGCTGCATCACGATTTTCTCACTTTGTGTTCTAATCTTTCATTGATTTGTTATTAATGTGCTGATGATTTTTGTTTCCTAAAACAAGAGATGAGTTGGTTGGCGAGGGCCCAGTTAACCCAACTCGTTTACCCTCTTGCTTTCGTCATGTTAAGGGTGTGTGTTAACTTTGTTTATTTGCAGAAGCATGGTATAAATATTTATTTCGTTCTTGCTTAAGAATTCTGATTTATTTCGTTAAATAGTCTTAGTGTGAACAAATCCATTGTGTGAAAGTCAACTTGAATTACTTAATGTTTTGTAATTTCTTTTTGGTTTTCTTTCGCTTGGATCATGCAGATAAGATTATTCTTGAACCAGTGCATGTAGGATTTTGCACTTTGGTTTGCTAGTTCATTTACAACAAGTATTTTATTCTTTTTCCTTTATATGATTTAATCTATTTATGCAAAGTAAGCGTTCATCATAAGAATGAAGCATTTCTAACACTAAAAGTTAAACTTCTAAAGATTAAATATGACTTCATGAAATAGAAAAGACTGTTGTTGCAATATCTTAATTTATGTCCGCACCTCACGATTTAAGGAAAAGGATTACGAGTAATCTAAAATATTATATTGAACCTGTTTCGAGTTAGATTTGATTGCATGCAAAACCTTTTGACTGAAGAAGGTCTTCATTAACTTTTGAAGATTTTTTTCATCTTAAAAGCTTATTTCCATTTGTGAGATTCAATTGATTGAACCATTATTTTTCGTGTGCAAGTTATTTCAGATTCTACTCACATTTGCAATTCTTTTTATAGTTAACACACCCTTTTATTTTTCCCAAAAGTAAATTGGAATACTTGATGTAGGAAGCTTTATTCTAGTACAAGAACTAATGCCTTGTTACAAGAATAGAGTGCTCCAAGACTTCAAGCTTAGAGCCCCTACATGAAGACATAAGTCTTCAGTATAAGTGTAAAATATATTTCTCACATATGTTCTGTACCTGTACTAGTGCAAGTAGATTGCAAGAGTACAAGAACGACTGCTTAGTGTGAGAAGGAAAATCATTTAGAAGGCAGATCCTTTCAAGGGCACACTTGTTAAACTGCCACCACCTATATTGGGGATAAACATAGTGTTTTACTTCAGTAGATAAGATTGTTTATAGTAGTGTGAAAGTTCCTTTATTTGATTTCTTTCCAAATGCATTCTTTTACATTCTAGCACTAGAATTACTTTGGTGTCAGTTTCCCTTTGTGATTTTTTTGTTTGATTCTGCAAGATTTCAATTGAGAAGCAGGAATAAAAATCGGAAAAGTTCATACAACTTCTGGCATTACCTGTGCTTCGTCTCTAAGTTTACGAAACCCCTGGGTTGACAATTCAGTGTTGAAGGAGCTTGCTTAAGTGCAATTCCTGCACCCAACATTTTGGTACCATTGTCAGGGAGGCGATTTGAATTGGTCATGATTTTCCATTTTTCTGCAATAGGGGTAAGTCTGCTATTATTTTTTCTACAATGTTCTTCTATTGTTTGAAGGAATTTATAGGTGTTGGGTTATTTTTGAGTTGCAACATTTTGTTGGAATTTTCTTTTGTCATTTTTTGAAATGAATTGCTAAAAGAGGTAGGGTTCCGAAGCCCACTAAGGGCTGATGAAATAATGATAAATCTGAAATCAAATCTCATAGTGAGCCTTCTCTTGTAGGCAGAAAGTCCAAAAAAACCCATACTCATCACGTAGGAACAATCTACTTGGACTCTAGCAGCAATAGTCTAGGTGTGACACAACCCACAAAGGGGAATAAGGGGACTATTAGAACCCATATTTAGCCCTCTCAACCTATTGAGAGTAGTTCGCTTGGAGGAGAAACAATGGAAGATCATGAAGGCCATGCAGAAGAAATTGGTGAAAATAAGGTAAATGGAGAATAATCAACTTTTGGATTCCCAATTGTGGATCCTAATATACAAGTAAAAATGAGAAATATTCCACCATTAGCTCTTCCTCATTTATATGGTAAGGTACATGAAGACCCAAAGTCTTTCTTATTTGAGTTTAATATTTTATGTAGAAGTTATGATTATTCATCTGATGCTCAAAAGTTAAAGTTGTTTCTTGCAACTCGCAAGGACGCATCACTCCGCTGGTTCATGGGACAATGAGGAAACAATATAGCTTCTTGGGAATAGATGAAGAGAGTGTTCTTGTTGAAATTTTAGGAATATTGTAAAACCAGAGATATTCAAGATGAAATATTTGCTATTGTGCAAAATGATGATGAGACTCTAGAGGACTACTTAGAGAGTTTCCAGTACATCCTCCAGAGGTCAAAGCATAAATTTGATCTAAGTACCATTAGAACCTTGTTCTTACGTGGGCTTACTGAAGATGCTAGGAATAATCGAAATTTGGTAGGACAAGGGGATATTTCTTAGAAGTCTTTTGATCAAATTTGTGACTTTTGCAAGAAATTCTTGAGCAACCAATATAGATCCGGTAAAGGAATTCAGAATAGAAATACGAAAACCGAATCTACTGATGGTATGATTATTGGATTGGAGAACAAAATGGATGATATGAAAATTGAAATAATGAATACTATTAACAAACAAATAGACTCTTTGAAATTTCAACAAAAACTTGTAGAAGAACAAGAGCCATTGTCTATTTTTTGTCCAAAATGTAGGAAAAGGCATATTTTAAGACAATTTCCTCTTGATATTAAAGGAACTAATAAACATGTAATTTGTACACAGAACCATGCCACGTAAAAATTTCCATCCATACCTAGGCTAAAAGCTATTTTTGAAGGAGGGAAACCTAAAGTCGAATCATGGCATGCTATGGGAGCACGAAGAAACTAGCCTTCGGTAAGTGCAGGTATGGCTCTTGAACTTCCACCACATTTTTTTGGTTCTAATGCACATCCATATTCCTATCTTAACACTAGTCACTCTCAAAATTGGCATCATCAGAACCAATATCATTATGGACAACCCTCTTAATCTTGGCAACAAGGATGGAGAGGGCCAAACCATTCACACCATTCCTATCTTGCACCTATGTAGTCATACCCACCTACATATGCACCTTACCCAATGCCAAAATCATCATTAACCCAACTGAGTTAGCCAATGCCACCATTGCCTTTATCTCCACCATTTCAACCTCCTCAGTTGCCTAGCAAACCCTTACCCAACCCCAATAACAATGCAATACAAATGATCCACTCTATGAACCCACTTTCTTCATCCAGATATCATTCCATGCCGGTTGGAGTCAATGATCTCTGATTGAGATTGGGGAAGATAGTAACCTCAGAAAAACAATAGCAACCTATGGTGATTATCGAAGAGAAAGGTGAGGAGCGAACTCCTGGTCATTCTGAAAAAGATGTCACCATCTAGCCCATCTCTGTACCCTCAGCGCCTTTGCCATCTTCTTCCAAACTGCCTCCCTATCCAAAGAGGTTAGTTGTGGAGAAGGATGACCCCATTCCTGAGTCTAGACTGGCCTTCGAGCTTAGGAACCTTTTCATAAAGGGACCTTCACTCCAATTTATCAAATGGATCCCCATTAGAACAAAAATCATTAGGGAACTCTGTCTCAAGAATCCTGGAAGGAGATGATTGGAACCTCAAAGTATTCAATTTGTTAGTAGAGTAGCAGAGTTAATGATGAGGTGTATCGACATGGAGAAATATATTGACCTAGGAACCATGTTGTCTCTATTCAAATAGGTGATGTCCTTGTCTCTAATGTACTTATAGCGATGGGGGCATCCATTAATGTTATGACCAAGAAAGCCATGGGTCAACTTGGATTGGTCAATATTCGTACTACTCCCATTGTGCTTGAATTGGTAGAGAAATCTAGAATCAAGCCAGAAGGGGTGTTGGATGATGTGGTAATTTCATTAGACTCTTGAGAATAAACTATAGACTTCATTTTGCTTCAACCAAAGAATCTTGTGGGAGGACGTCCCTTGATCTTGAGACGACCATGTATTTCTATGGGCGATGCTTACATTGGATGTCGTTCTAGTGACATGTATATTTCCCATGGAGATTCTAGGAAGAATGTCACCTTGTATCCACCCGCTAGATCCATTCAGGAGCTTCGAGACACTTTGTGGTTAGACTACAGTAGTGATGAGGAGACTCAGTCTGTTTCCATGATACATCAATATGTTGAGTCCTCACAGGAGGGTGAAATTCAAGACTTCCTGAACAATCTAGACACCATGCCCAATTTTGAGTCATTGAGTCAGATTTTTAGTCTAGATTTTCAGGAAAGTCACGACTCTCTACCTCCCTCACCACAATCTCTAGAAACACCTCTATGTAATCTTGAGCCTGATACCACTCTTGTTGATATTAGTCCAAGCAAAACCTTGCATATCAGTTCAGACTTGGATTCATCCCAACAAGAGAAGCTTGTGAATTTGTTGCGAAACCATCTTGATGCCTTTGTGTGGGGCTATGAAGATATGAAAGGCATCTCTCCTGAAACTTGTACCAACCATATCTATATTCAATATGGAGCTCGGCCTGTCTGAAAACCCCAAAGGCGTATGAACCTAGCTCTAAGAGATGTTCTAAAGGATGTATTGTAAAAAATCTTGGATGTTGATTTTATCTATCCTATTTCTGACAACCACTAGGTCTCTCCATTGGTATTAGTCCCAAAAAGAGATGGAAAATGGTGCATTGTCATTGACTATAGAGAATTGAACAAAGCGACTCTTAAGGATTACTTCCCTCTTCCATTCATCAACTAGGTTCTCGATACCCTTGCTAGTAAGAAGTACTTTTCTTTTCTAGATGGCTTTAGTGGTTATAACCAGATACAGATTGCACTTGAGGATCAAGACAAAACCACTTTTACATGTCCATGGGGTACATTTTCTTACGGAGTGCTTCCCTTTTGGCTATGTAATGCCCTGGATACCTTTCAATGGGCAGTCTTAGCCATTTTTGCTAACCTTGAGTGTGCAGAAATCTATATGGATGACTTTTCTATGTTTGGTGATTCATTTCAAGAAGACCTAAGAAATATATAAAAATTTCTTCTTCGTTTACAAGAATCTCACCTTTCCTTGAGTAAGAAAATATGTAGATTAATGTGCAAGGTGAGAGTGTTTCTTGGATATCTTATTTCGACAAAGGTATCCAGGTTGACCTTGCCAAAATAGAAATTATTTTGAGTCTTCCTATGCCCAAAACTCAAACGAAAGTGAGAGGTTTTCTAGGACATGCGAGCCACTATAGGAGATCCATTGAGAATTTCTCAAGGATAACTATCCCCGTTTTCTGACTTTTGGCTAAGGATAGCTAGTTTTCTTGGTCTGAAGCTTACCAACAATCCTTTGAGACATTGAAGGAAAAACTAGTTCAAGCACTAGCTTTGAGAGGACCAAACTAGTCCCTACTATTTCATATTTCCTCTAATGCCTCAGATACTGCTATTGGTGCATCTTTAGGACAAGAAGAAGTCAAAAAATCCTATGATATTTACTTCATCAGTAAAAAATTGTCACCTGTTGAACTAAATGACATGGTTACTGAGAAATTTTTTATTTGTAATTCTTTGCATTAATAAATTCAAACATTACATTACAGGATATGAAGACATTATGCGTACTGACCATTTCGCAATAAAATATTTGATAAATAAACCATTAACTAGTGGTAGAGTGACTAGGTGGTTATTATTATTGCAGGAATTTAACATTACTATTGTTGATAGACCAGGAAAATCTAATGTAGTAGCAGATTATCTTTCAAGATTAAATAATCATGGTGAAGCAATTCCTATTGATGATGATTTTCCTAACAAATATTTTTTTCTATGTCAATAGAATCCCCATGGTTCACTGACATAACTAACTATTTAGTCACTTTAAAAACACCACCTCACTTATCCGCTCATGAGAAGCAGAATATCATATAGAAAAGTGTTGCATATTCATGGGTTCAAGGAGACCTCTTTTACATTGGACCATATCTTCTTATTGACAGATGTGTAAGAGAGGAAGTAGTGTTTGATATCTTAAAACCTTCCCATGATGAACCTCGTCGAGGTCACTTCGCTAATAAGTGGACTATATACAAAGTGTTACGAGCTAGCTATTTTTGGCCCTCCTTATTTAAGTATGCCAAACAATATGTCAAGTGATGTGATAGCTGTCAGCGAATTGGCCAACCTAATCAAACCAATGAAATGCCTTTATGTCCTCATGTTATGATTGAGACTTTTGAAAAATGGGACATTGATATTTTAGGACCAATAAATCCAACATCATTAACTAAAAAGCATATTTTGGTTTTTACAAATATCATTCCAAAATGGGTAGAAGATAAATTTGTTTCTTTTGCTACTGAAAAAGTTGTTGATTTTCTCTTTACTGAAATCTTTACTAGATTTGGTGTGCCTAGAAAAATTATTTATGACTATGGTCCATAATTTATTTCTAATTTGGTATAGGGTCTGATGGAGCAGTACAAAATCTGGCATTGGAAATCTACACCATGTCATCCACAAGAAAATGGTTAGGTGGAGTCCAAAAACAAGGTGATTGAGTCCATCCTCACATAGACAATAAATATCCATAGAAAGGATTCGGCTAACAAATTACTAGAATCCTTGTGTGCATACCGAACCACTTGGAGGAACAACACGAGACGCACACCATATGATCTGTTCTATGGGAAACAAGTCCACTTGCCGATAGAGTTCTGCATCAAGACTTTTAGGATTGCAGTCCAATTGGGGCTAGATCTCTCTGAAGCACAACATCATCATCTTGTACAGTTGAATGAGCTAGATGAATTTGGAAGGTATGTTGTTCAGCAGAAAATATTGGTTCAACAGTAGCGCAAGAAGTAGCATGATAACTCTATCCAGAACAAGCAATTCCAACCAGGTGATTGGGTACTCCTTTACGATTCTAGATTTAAATAGTTTAAAGGAAAATTCCATACATGTTGGGTGGGACCTGATGAGGTGGTAAAAATGTTTGCGAATGGAGAGGTAGAAATGAAAACTATTGATGGACGGAATTCCATGTTCCTAGTAAATGGCCATAGATTGAAGGTGTATTTTCAACCCCTTACTAAAGGAGATTTTATGCAGCATGTCCAATAACAATGCGAAAAGGAGACGGTAGGCAGAAACACCATTCTATTGAAGATATGGTTCTTTATTTTCCTCATATAATAACAAAAGAAAAAAATAAGAGAAGAAAAACGAAAAAAATATACAAATATAAAAAACAAAAATCATGTAATTATGAAAATCAGTTGACTAACATGATTGTAGAAGGATCAACTTGAAAACCAGCATGCTAGTAGCAAGATTGAAATTTCAATTTAAAAGGCAATGTTACTTGATTTTTATATATACTGACTGTCACCAAGAAGAAGCAAGTTCAAGGAACCAAGCCCTTACCCAAGTTTGGGATAACTAGCATGGAAATTTTTACCCAAGTCAATGCTTAATTCCTATTGCATTTACTTTTTTCAGCATCAGTGCAGGCAGATTTTGAAGATAAAACTCTGCCTTTGTTCTATTTTCCTGTTTCATAATTCCCGCTATTTTTCTTTTCTTAATCCCATAATGAATCGCCCTCCTTTTTCTTCTAAGAAAATTATCCCTATTCGATTTCGTAAAATCCCTCTTTGCCCCCTTGAATTTTTTCCACATATCATTTTCGTTTATCCCCCTTGGTGGTATGATTCTTGGAATCCCTGTTATTATATTCCTTCCCATTCTGAAAAATTACCCCTTCCCACTTCTTTGTTCCCTCATGGATCGATTGCAAGATCTGATGTAGTCAGATTAGAATGCATGCTAATGAAACACACAAGAATGGCGAGTAAAAATACTCTTGTATATTCAAGGAAATTTATTAGTCCAACCAAAGAGCTGTGTTCTATCAGAATTTTTTTATCCCCTCTTTATTTGATGCTACATAAATCCCTTGTGAAAGAACATGCATGATCAATCCAGGAAAGTTTAGTGCAAGCAGGTTCTATGCAATAACAATTAGTGCAAGCAGCACCCGACTGTGAAAACACAGTGTAAAAAATGTTTAACGCAGTACAGAACCACTTAATGACAAACACTTATTTGGAAATTTACTTTTTATTTCTTCAGATGAATGACTACCACAATGATAGATCATAGCATCATATTATTGAAATTTTGGTTAAGAATTTACTTTATCATTTACAAATTTAGGGAGAAATCATTAAAAGTGCAAGATATTTTAGGTTCTGAGTCCTAATATTTTTAATGAGTACCAAAATACATCTTATGTGAATTATGAGGAAAACGAGGGATAATACAAATCTACCCAAAACCCCACAGTTGCCTCCCTTTGAAGAGATCCTCCATCTCTTGTTCATGATAACCTTACCTCATAATCTGATCATCCATGACTGTTACATCGCTGCTACTAGGACTTCTACCCCCTTGAATTATCATTGCCTGCCTGTAGCGGATTGATACATGTGCGCATCCATCCCGAAGGGATGATTTTAATGATTGAACGTGATTGGATGGAAGGGATCAATAAGATGGTGGATAGATGGAACTCTGTCATAAAAATCTCGGTAGCCCTTTGCACTCCGTAGTGTGAAATATTCCTAACGTTGTAACAGAGAATTGAGGTGGATTCAAACAAATATGGTGCCCGCGAGACATGAACCATCATCTGTGAAGGAGATAGAGTAAATGGTTCAATATCGAAATAGTCTTTCACTATTGCAAGAATCAATATTTCTCCCATTTTTGCAGAAATGTGATGGGTTCGATATGGCCATCGCCCTAGAATTTGCAAAGACATTTGAGGGAGGCCAAGCTAAGGTAGGCTCATTGGAACTTAAGGTCATGGAAGAATCTATAGTGTGAGCTACAGGCTTGTCAACCTTAGAGAAAAAATTGTTCAAAAAGGAGAGGATCTAAAATAAAAGATGGAGTCGATTTGTGGTTGACTGGAAGCTCAAAGTCGATTGCAAGAAAGGGCTTTTGCGCAACACCATGCTTGGAAAATGGGGAGATCTCCTATACATATTATAGAAGTTTCTTACCTATGAGGGATATTACACATTAACATTCATGTACCATATCCAGTTTCTGCTGGTTTTTGAATCAATAAAATGCATCAATTTCCCTTATTACATGCTCCAAAGTTTAGAGAAAATGTCCAAAGGAGTACAAAATGGGGATGCGATCCAGGTTGCATATAAACTGTACCATCATGGGCTCATTGCAATCATAATTAATAAAGAGCTGAAGGCTAAGGAAATAACATGGGAGGCATTCTTGAAAAAATTTCAAGAAAGAAGTGTAGGGGAGTTAGCTGGAAAGAGTGCAAGCAAGAAGAGAAAAGCTGAGACCCCATGCCCTACCATGACAAAAAGCAAAACCAAACAAGTGCAAGAAGACGAGAAATATATTGAAGAAACTTCATCCTCAACAAAAAGAAGAGCGACCAGGACCTCAATTAAGAAAAATACTCTCTTTGGTGACAAGTCGTGCTCGATCGAGTTCCCCGATTTTGATCGACGAGTCACCCCAGGCTTCACCTAGAGATCACAACCTCTCGATTCTCGTAGATGTAGTAGCTCATACTATGGTGAATGAAGAAAATGAAGAGAAGGAGGAAGAAATATCCTTGTCGGCCTTCCTTCATAAGTTGAAGAAGAAAAGAGTGACACCAAGTGCAGGTAGAGACCTGGTAGAGGGCCAGGTAGATGACAAGGCATAACACATAGAAGCCCTTGATGAGTTGAATGTATAGGTTATTGAAACCCCTGATGAGTTGGATGTATAGGTTACTGAAACTCCTGATGAGTTAGATGCGTAGGGTACTGAACCCTTGGTGACATGGAAGCTCTTTGAACAAAAACCCTTGTTGATATTATGATGCAGACGCTGAATGGCCAAGATAACTTCAATCTTGGCAACAACGGTATATGTTTTTAAATCAATTGCAGAAAAAGTGCTTGCACTAGATGAGTTGGAAATGGAGACCTCTACCCTCTATTTGAATAACCGAATAGTAGAGCTTGAACAACAATTTCATGACTTGGAGGCATTAAACTAGGTCATGAAGTAGTAGAACTGGCAGAAGCAAGGCAAGAGGGAGTTCGCAAAAGAGGTCAAAGAACAAAAACTTCAAGTGAAGGTATGGAATTTTTGGGCTTCTAAATGCTACAACCACCTCAAGAAAGTGACCAAACAACTTAAGAAAGGTCTGGGTAAGAAGACAAAGGTAGTGAAAGCAGGGATCAATATCTAAGTGCAGGTTGAAAGATGGCTCCCTATGTTGAATATTTCTTTTTTGTAACAAGTAAAGGTTGTGTGAGGACACACAACAACTTAGGGATGGGAGGATGTTGGTAGGCTGAAATGGTCTATTTTTACCACCTTCCTATTACAAAACCAAAATCCTTAACCTTTGTTTATCTCCATAAACCTCCTCATTCCTGCACTAATCCAATAATACTATCTATTCCTACATAAACTTCATATTTCATGTTTAAGGTTAATTAGGTGCTTAATTAATCATTTTAAAAATATTTTGTGCCTTTAATATTTATTGTAACTTATATTTACTTTCCTAAAGTATTTGATAAGCTAAAGTATTAATCATTCTATTAGCTTGATCTAGTGTAGGTAGATTCCTACACCGCCAACAACTATCAGTTTCATGATCCCCACAACTACTTGATCACTTCACGCGGGCATCCTGGTCCATGTCATCCAGTTCAGTTGCAGTCATTCAGAGTTGAACTCAAGTGGAGTATAGTTAAGGATATGGCCGAGGATAAGGTCTACAGTTGACAATTAGTTCGCATCTTATTATAGTCAATGGCTTATTTTTGTAATTTTGTTTGTTATTTCGTTCTAGCTGAAAGGTTCGATTTGGAATAACTATGTAATTTTCAATTATGGACATAGGCTGAAGGATTGTAAAAAGTGTAGCTCTCAAATAGAACTAGGTTAGCGATAGTAGTGAAATTGTAATTTTTGGTTATTTTGTAATCTCATTGTCACCCTCGTTCTGGGTTGGACTTGAACTCATAATGTATATTTGTTGATTGGAATTAATACAAGGATTTCCGTCATGATTTTCTCACTCTTCATCTGAATCTTTCACTTATGAGTTATAAACGTGTTGAATATTTTTGTTTCCTAAAATGGGAGATGAGCTGGTTGGCTAGGGCCCAGCCAACCCAACTCATTTACCCTCTTGCTTTCGTCATCTTAAGGGTGTGTGTTAACTTTGTTTATTTGCATAAGAGTGGTTTAAATCTTAATTTCATTCTTGCTTAAGAATTTTGAGTTATTTCGTTAAATAGTCAAATTATCGATGCATCCGTTGTGTGAAAGTGAAATTGAATTACTTTACGTTATGTAATTTATTTTCTAGTTTTCTTTCACTTGGATCATGCAGATAACATTATTCTTGCACCAATGCATGTAGGATTTTGCACTCTCTTTTTCTAGTTCATTTACAATAAGTGTTTTATTATTTTTCCTTTATATGATTTAATCTATTTCTGCAAAGTAAGTGTTCATCATCAGAAGGAAGCATTTCTAATACTAAAATTTAAACTTCTAAAGATTAAAGACGACTTCATGAAATAGAAAAGAGCATAGTTGCAATATCTTAATTTATGTCTACATCTCACAATTTAAGGAAAAGGATTAAGAGTAATCTGTAATATTATAGTGAACCCGTCTTGAGTTAGATTTGATTGCATGCAAAACCCTTTGACTGAGGAAGGCCTACTTTAACTTTTGAAGATTGTTTTCATCTTAAAGGTTTATTTCCATTTGTGAGATTTCGTTAATTGAAGAATTATTTTTCGTGTGTAAGTTATTTCATATTCAACTTGCATTTGCAATTCGTTTTATAGTTAACATGCCATTTTATTTTTCCCAAAAGTAAATTGAAATACTTGGTGTAGGAAGCTCTATTCCAGTACAAGAACCAATGTCTTGTTACAGGAACAAAGTTCTCTAAGCCTTGAGGCTTAGAGCCCCCACATGAAGACATAAGTCTTTAGTATAAGTGTAAAATATACTTCTCACATAAGTTTTGTACCTGTACTAGTGCAAGCAGATTGCAAGAGTACAAGAACAATGTCTGAGTGTGAGAAGGAAAATCATTTAGAAGGCAGATCTTTTCAAGGGTCCACTTGTTAAACTTCCACCACTTATACTATGGATAAACATAGAGTTTTACTTCAGTTTTTAATATTGTTTACAACAATGTGAAAGTCCCTTTATTTGATTTCTTTGCAAATGCATTTGTTTACATTCCAGCACTAGAATTACTTTGGTGTTAGTTGCCCTTTGTGATTTTTCTTTTTGATTCTGCAAGATTTCAATTGAGAAGTAGGAATAAAAATAGGAAAAGTTCATACCACTTCTAGCATTACATGTTCTTTGTCTCTATGTTTACAAAAGCCCTAGGTTGAGAATTAAGTGTTGAGGGAGCTTACTTAACTGCAATTCCTACACCCAACAAGAACTCGTATTAATGAATGCATAAGCCAACTAGGTTTGGTACTTCCACATACCACCCAACTATAGATTAGCTGGACCAAAATTTTCTTTTAGCCAATCACCCCTATGTCACATTCTAAGCATGAATGTAGGACTCATAACCAAAATCAACTAGTGCTTCCCAAGGCTAAGCCACCTCACCCTCATTAATAAAACTAGGATTTACGACAATCCCTAACGGATCACTAGGCCCTAAATAAGCATCGTTGCCACCATATTTCACAACCTACACTGTGAGGAATTTTCATGTCTCCTAGTCTCTAGGATTCATTGTATATCCTGCCATTCATCAGACAATGATTCCTAGGCCTGATTAAGGGTACCCACCTTTATGATTTACCATATATCCTACCATTCACCATTCAAGGATTCCTAGGCCCACCGAGGTAACACAAAAACTGGCTTTACAACAACCCATAATTTTATTTAGGGGTTACTAGGTCAAGGATTTACCACAATACATAGTATGATTTATGGATCAGAAGGCCATGTGTTCTTTCATTTAGAGACCACCTCACTCATTTTTTGATCCACCTGAAATCCAACTCAACGAAAACATGAGAAAACCATCACATCATGGCTATCTGGAAATGGCAAGGCAAGGTTGAATAACACTATCACACCTGAAAAAACCCATGCCAATGATAACAAGAGAACAAATAACACACATGCATAACCATACATGGAAAAACTATCAAGGAAATCACACATGAAAATTGATACATGTAAGTAAGCCCAATGTAGTTTCCTGATCTTTCTCTTCATTACTTGATCTTTGCTTCCTCTTGTTGTCTTTTCTTTTCTTGATCCAATGTTGAAGTGCTCCAAGAAAAATCTAAGTGTCCAAGAGTATGAGAGAGATATAATAGATAGAGAGCTCCAAAACTGAATTGAAAAAATTTTGAACTGTCAAAAGCTCAACAAAGCTACCAACTCCTCCTCATAAGCCTTTTTATTAAATGAAGCCTCTAATTTATTCAATTTCCATTATTTTCCTTCATTTTTCTCATTACATGTAACCTGTTACCTTTTGCCCTCCTTTTCTCCTAATTTTCATTATTTTCATAAATAAAATGCCAATTAATGTCTTTTTCCTTTCCAAAGCCTTTTCCATGTCCTTTTCCATAATAAACCAAATGAACACCCACACTAGGATGTTTTTCCCACCACTCAACTTGGAATACGTGTCTCATGACCTTAGTCTTATATATATATTTTTTTACATGGATTTTTAACGAGGCCCATTACAGAATCCTCCCCCTTGGGGGAACACCATCCTCAATTTTTGGTGACACATATAACCAACAAGAGCATTGAAAAAAAAAAAAAACATACTTACCATGGAGCTTTATAACATAGCTCTTGCAGTATTTCAAATGACATCCTACTGAAACATGACAGACATACCATTTACTGGAGCTTTATAACACATTTGATTACAATATTAACAATCCACATAGACTTATACACATTTGTTTCAACCATAAAATAACCATGATTTTCATATAGCTTTATAAATCCATCTCGATACAATATTTACAATGATATAGACATATACAAATATGAAAATTTGCTAAACTGGAAAATAAAAGGATACAATGCATGGATCCATGACAAGGGAATCCATAGGCTAACACCTCCACCTTAAAAAGTAGTACCAAGATTCACCTCCTTCCTAGGAAGTCCAAAATCCACTTTGAAAATCAAATCTGCATTAAATTTTGAGCACCCCAATTCTGCAGCATTTCTCCTCTCAGTGAACAGTTGTCAACTCATTTTTTAAGGGCACAATCACAATGTTGCACATCTAATTCCATATAGAAATGACAATTACCAGAATAAATCCATTCCTTGGCCTTCCCTTCTCTGCTACATGTTCCCTCAGGCCATCTGATCATCCTCTTTCATGCAGTCTCTCACCTTCCAAGTTCCCTAGCATCTCCTATCCCAGGCAATCCATCCCTTGGCAAGGCATCCTCACATCAGAACGTCAAACAACAAAAGAATATAAATACTTCAAAACCATTATATCTATTATATCATGATCATGGAAATCAACGGAAACTACTGGGTACTAGTGTCCCATAATGGCCCTTCTCCTGAAGTGCTTTACCAAGATACTGCTCCCTATTCAATTGCTTTTGTTGTTCCTTGCATATCACTCCAACCACCTAAACTGGGCATTTCAATTCTTTCCTGTACCAAGCACATAATTTCTATTAGATTCGAAATAAATGGAAATACATTCACATCATACCTATTTGGTATCTTGTCAATATGGTACATCTGCAATTTTGTTTACTTTTTGTCACAACAAGTCAAACTAGCTATTTGATCAAATCATTGCCTATAAACATATCACATCTAGTTAGCTCAAAACATAACGATCATAATCAAAATCATAGATCAAATGTAACCATCATAAACCAGAATCATAGATCGCATGCATAATTAATATGGGAATAAAACACTAATACTTATCCTATAATCTATCCTTAGCTTCTACCTCTATCTTTGTACTTTCCATATGCACACCAGATCGGTTTCCACACCTGAAAAACACCTAGTGCATTATCTTCAACCACGTACACATAGATGTAGTGTACCTCACATGCATACAACCACATACACCATACAACACCATACAATACATGCACCTACGCCTACACCCGACGTACAACACAACACATACACCTACATCTACATTACATGTTTTCAGGGGGGAATTATTCTCTTGAATGTCAATGTCTATATGAAATTTAAGGATTCTGCTAAGAAGTGTCATGTAGCAAGGTAGAATACTACTCCATGCCCATATGAATAGAATGGAATTGCATAAAGGATGAATAAGATAGTAACCGAGAGGATAAGAACATCTTTGTGGTTTCATATTATGACATGAATTATAGGTAGAGGTAGTGGATACTACATGTTTCCTTCGAAATAGATCGCATTCATCGTCATCGAATGAGAATATTCTGCATGAGGTACAAATTTTTCAAAAAACTTCTCTTATACATCTCAGGGTATTTTTCTATGATACTTATATGCAAATTCCAAAGGAAAATTGGGTTGGGTTAGATAAGAATGTTGAAAAGTGTATCTTTATTAGATATAAAGATTGTTAGAAATTTTATATGCTTTAGAAGCTAGAAAATAATATGGTTGAACATAGTCATGGTGTATTATCTAGAGAAATGAAATATGTTTTCGAACATGGAGTCCTACCGATAGAGGGAAAACAAGATAGGATAATGTTTGAATTGAAGGAATGTGAATTAGACTCTATATAATAAATTTATCAAGAAAGTGAAGAACAACGTATTTTAATATTAAGGATATTAGTTTAGGAAACAAGGTAGCCAAAAAAGTATACTCCTCATAATTTCCATTCAAATTTTCTTTTTTTATTACTGGTTATGATCCTAGAAATGTTAGAGGAAGTGAATTTAGACTGTAGAAAAATGTGAAGAATTTTCATGGCTGCATCCTTAGACAAAAATGAGGCTGAAGAAATAGTGTAATTTCCAACTAAAAGGAATCCCATTGGCAAAAAATGGGTGCTTAAGAAGAATTTGAATGCAAAAGGAAAAACAGAGAAATCATTAGAGAAATTTTGAGGTCTAAAATGGGCATTAAAACAAACATGCACAACCAAAATGAACTTTAAAAGAACCAGTATGATTCAAGATGATGATGTCAACAATGTGGGATGATTCACCATTTTTGTAGTAAAAAGGTAAAAAGATTAAAAGATAGAAAAAAAATGACATTTTCAACTCATATTTCCAACTTATCTTGCTATGACTTTACTCAAATTTTGAGTGGGAGCACTTGTTGGATACAAAATTTAATTTCTCATCCAGGTAGTACCCATGTTACATACTTTTGATGCACCTTTCTACATGAAAACTGAGAAATACATGGGAAAATGTGATTTCAATCACATTTTGTCATGTATTTCTCAATGTTTGTGTAGTACGGTCCATTAAAAGTATGCAACATGGGTACTCCTTGGAAGAGGAATTAAATTTTGCATCCAACAAGTGTTCGCATTTCATTAAAATCATAGGGATATGAGTTGAAAATATGAGTAGAAAAAATAGTTTTTTCCCTCTAAATTTTGATGATGTAATTTAATATTAATTTATTATTTCCACTATTATTTTATAATATTCCTTAGGATATCCATTTTAGACCTCAAAATTTCTCTAATGAGAAAGCTTTATTAATGGAAAAACATTATTCCGAAGTAGAGGAGTTGACTTTGGTAAAATATTTTCTCCTATTTCCAACATAAATTATATTAGATTTATTTTATTTATTTTTTCTACTTTTGATTTTGGAGTAGAATAGATGGAATTTAAGACATGAATCATATATGGGGGTCTATATGAAGAAATATATATGAAACATCCATAAGTATTTGTGGCCAAGGGGAGAAAGAGATGGTGTGTGTGATAAAAAATGTCTCTATATGAGTTAGCACAATCACCAAGGATGTGGTGTCAACTTTTTTCATACTTACATATTGGTGCTTGGAGTCACAAGGATCAAAGTGACTCATTGTGCATACTTGAAATTAGTTGGTGATCAATTTATTTACTGCCTCATTTATGTTAATGATATGTTCTTGATTAGAAATGAAAGAAAAATCATCTAGGAAGTGAAAGCTCAATTGTCCAATAAATTTGAGATGAAGGATCTTGGAGTTACAAATTTCATTTGGGCATGGGAATTGAAAAACGTAACTAAAATAGGGAAATCTAGTTAAATATTAGAGGAAAGATGTCAATACAATTGGCGTAGGTTTAATATGCAATAATGTAGACCAATAAAGGTATGTATCCCTATATGTGTAAAGTTATTTGTAAAAAAATGTCCCAACATAGGTGAAGAGGAGGAAGACATGTCCTATAATTCATATTCTATCATATTTTAAAGTTTTATGTGTGCAATGCTTTGTACTAGACCAAACATTGCACATTCAATGAGTGTATTGAGTAGGTATATATTAAAACCAATATAGGAATATTGGAAAATAGTAAAGAGGGTTTATAGTAATTTGCATGGAACTATTTGTTATGATTGTATTACCAAGGAATACCAAGACTAAACAGAGTTTGGACATACATGGATTTATTAATGTACATTGTGTTAGAGATATGGATAGTAGAAGATCTACAAGTGGGTATGAATTTAACCTATTCGTAGGAGATATCATTTGAATGAGAAAGAGACAACTTTTAGTGGTACTCTCAACTACATAAGTTGAATACATGGTAGTCAACCATGAAAGTCAAGAGACAATCTTGCTAAAGAGATTGTGTTCAAATATTAGGTTAGTTAAAAAAAGTTGAGAAGATATATTTGTTGCAAACTATATCACTATTGAGAGCATGGGGGGGGGGGAGGTGAATCAATAGTGATACCTTTTATACATATATTAATTTTTTTTTCATTTCATTTAACAATCAACATATCATAAAAACTAGGCACACATAAGCATCAAGACAATCAAATGGATTGAACACAAGTGTTTGCAATGGAAACCCTGAATGGGAGAAAACCCACATTTTTGATCTCCTACTTTCTTCTTTACTATTCTTAAATCTCTTTTACTTTCATGTGCTAGCCCCAACTAGCTAGGAGACACTAATCCTCTATATAAATTCTATTGGCCACTATGAACAAGGAGCCACCACCCATGCAAACATTTGTTTCCCACTACCAAGTAAAAAGCCCCAACTCCTATCTTATCAAGGCACCAATTTTTGGAGGCCCCAAACTCCACAATCACTATGGGTCACCCTTTCAAGCATTTTTAAACTAGGCCCAAATATACTCTACTCAACATTAGTACACTAAAATTCAATTATCTAAACTCTAATGTCCCCAACACAGTAAGGTAGCAATATAATTTCAAGTCAAAAGACTGACATAACCCGAACTAGCTACCATTACTTTCAATCATACAAGTGCTCTCTAACAAACCATGGTAGAAGACAATATAAGACAACTATAATATATGAACATAGATTCTCAGTTAATTAAATAACATACTAGATTGGATGATACATTTAACCATACAATAATAGCACAAAAAACCATTGACCTCATTAAACTCTCTCAAAAACAAGAAACTACAATAACACAATTTAAATATACATACCATCAATCGCACTTTCTAATAAATTGTTTAACCAATATATACTAAGATCACACACCAATGTTTTTTTCCACTCAAATATTGACTGCAACATGTGCATGTACTCAACTATAAGGCTACAGGGTCTCTCATCTACATACACACTATCAAGTCAACATCAATTCTTATAAATGTTAACACATATATATCTCCATTTTTTATGTGGAAATTTGATCCATCAACCTATGAAGCGCACATACACAACAACTAATAATAATGCATGAAATCACACTAATACAACATAATCCATCTCACAGGTATCATGATCCATTGATTTCATATTAGTTGACATCACAATTCTACACTTGCAATAAGTATCCAACAATAATTGAATGAATACATAATTTTGTAGCTTTTTTCACATCGCTCCAATGACCAACGATCCATCTAAATGAGCCACTCACTATGACCTTCATTACCACTACAATTCACACTTTGAACACTCTCACACAACATTTTCATTCATTTCTAAGAGTTGAAAGGTCCTCATGTTGAGTGCACCATTGTGTAGCAATGCATGAGCATCTTGCACTTATTTTAATTAATTTATTTTTTATGTAATTCTAGAGGGAATCTAGTTAGTTTGAGTTAGTATGGAGTGTGTGGTTGTAATAAATGGCTATCAAGCCAAATGTAGCTAACAATTATCCAAAGGTTGGAAGCTACATTTATTTGTGAGAGTTTCATAGGTAGACAAAAATTTGTTAATTAATTTGTTAAGTGAAGAGCCCATTATTTGGATCTTCAACCAAATGTATTTATGGCCCCATTATTAATAAAAAGGGTTGCCTATGAGAGCAGGGTAGGGAGAGGGTGATTGTGCTAATTTCTTGTTTCTTCAAAAGATCTATACCAGATAAATGATCTCTGTAATCTATTATTATTTCTTCCATAACTGTGCATCCACATATAATTCTAATTAATTTTTTTTTTAATTTTGTGAGATATATCGATTTTGTTGAGTGGTTGTAGGAGGGAGTAAAAGGGAGAATAATTTATTACAGGAGGCACAATTTCGCTTAAAGGAACTATAAGAACATAGAGGGTCAAGAGGAATTGACTTCGTAACGGTAGAAAAAAGGTGGGAAAAGGTCAAAACTTAGCCAGTTTTTAATTTTGGAAAGTTTGTTAATTAACGAGCACTGAGATCATCACTTTCCTGAGATCTAGCCAAGACCCCAGAAATTTCAAGTCATGGCACTGGTTAAGTTAAGTGCCGAGAGGATATCGTCAATAAACAGGAGCCAGAGATAGAAAAATATCTATCACCCTGGGTTGTCAACCATTATAAAACCCAAGTCTAAGTGACCAAGTAGAGAGAACGACCAGGACATGTCATCCCGATGGTAATACCCAGAGGGAGAGTGTGAGAGTTTCCTCATTAGAATCGAGTAATGCCAAGGAGTTTTGATTAACCTGAAAGATATTTTATGGAATAGAAACATTCATTTTTGGGTTGGAATGAATTGGTTGGAGCCCACCTGAGCATTGCCTAACCTAACTATAATCTTTGGGGTGCCCAAATACACATTGGGATTTAAAGGCCAAGACACATTGGCAGGATATTTAAATTCTCACATTATTGCTTATTTCCCATTATAAATGTTACCACTGCTTGGGTTATACACATGTAGTCTATAGCGCAAAGTGGCAATATTTTCCATATGCACACTTAATGTATAATGATGGGTTGACATATGCAGGTTTAGTGTATAACACTGGTCTGAAGGATAAAGTGAAGAGGTTTTGTCTCCTATGATTTTTGTTAAATGTTTTCACTCCAAGGGCTATATTAAACACTTTTGCCAAGGGAACCAACTATTAAAGGGTCCAAAGTTAGCAAATCAAAGGGATTATTTGCATTACGTGGCATCAAAGCGGTCAACTATTTCGAAGAAGTAAATAGAATTTGATTAAATTTATTGCAGTTATTCTGTGAATGGTATTTTTGTTAAGAATAGCGTTTAAAATTGGAAGAGGTAGAGGTCGAGGAAGAGGCCAACCAAGTGCAAATGTGAAGTTAAAGGATGAAGTGAGGACTCTTAGGCGAAGGATAGAAGCCATGGATGCTACCAGACATTGTGATCACATAGGGGATACGATTGAGGAAGAAGAAATTCCAGACGACGAAGAGGAGAGACCTGAAGAACCCCCAAAAATTAGATTTCTAAAGTTATTTTTTGGTCCAGGTTTCAGGTCAAAGGTAGGAGTACCTACATATAGTGGCAGTTTGGATCCAAAAGAATTGATAGATTTGATTAATGCCATGAACAAGCATTTTGAGTATGTAGAGTTTTCGAAAGACAATCATCTCAGATTTGTTGTTACGAAGTTGAAAGGATAGGAAAATTTACAGTGGATGGAGTGCAAGAAGAAAGGGCCTTGAAGAACAAATCCAAAATCAAGAGATGGAGCAAGATGACTCCTAAATTTAAAAGTAAGTTCCTTCCCAAATATTGTCAATTAATTTTGTTTAGAAAGATGCAGAATCTCAAGAAAAAGAAGATGACTTTTAAGGAGTATATGGAGGAATTTTAGAAAGTCAACATTAGATCAGAATATATAGGGGATACACTTGAGAGTGTTGCCAGTTATATCAATGGATTGAGGTTTTATATTCAATATTAATTAAGTTTAATGTCCTTGAGATCTATTGAGGAAGCATATCAGGTTGTATTGAAGGTTGATGAGAAGTTGATGAGAAACCAAGGTTAGAAGACGAGAACAAGAAATGTTGGAAGAAAAGAGAAACATCAAAAGGGAGAAGCTAGCATCTCAAACTAGTAAACACAGCTAATGAAAACTAGTGATCCTAGTCGAAGGAGGACTCCTTCAAGAGGAAGAGGCAAAGGCGAAGAGCAGGTGAGATTTTTTACTTGTGGATATTTGGGACGTTATTCCTTTGAATATATAGAACTAGTTAGAAAATAAAAGGGGGAAAATTTAGCACAAACTAAGCTAGAACCTGAACTTCCAAATTTAGCGGAAGAATGTGTCAACTCACCAGAAGAAGGAGAGGCTTTACCACTTAAGCAAGTATGGGATGTAGATGAACCCTTGCAAAGAATAATTTTATTCAGGTCAACTTACAAAGCACAAGGTAAATGGTGTTAGTTGATTGTTGACAATTGTAGTATTGATAACTTGGTTTCTACAGAGATGTTGTATAAATTCCAACTAAAAAGGATGCCACATCCTACACCATATAGAGTCTCATGGCTGCATAAGGGTTAGCAAATGATAGTAAGAAAGAAATGTCAGGTGTTATTCCAGATTGGAAAACAAAAGGACCAAGTTATGTGTGGCATTGTACAAATGGATGTTTCCCATGTTTTTCTAGGAAGACCATGACAATATGATCGAAGGGTAAATTATGATGGATGGAGGAATACATACATCTTTGAGAAAGATTGACAATTACATATACTGTGTCCTATAAAGGGTAAAAAGGATATAGAAACATTTTAACCAAGTGTATTATCCATTAGTGAGAAGTAGTGGTTGCAACAAGAGAAGTAGGAAAATTTAGACAATCTCGAGGATGAGATGATTAACAAGTGCATACCAGTGAAAGTTGAGCAACAGTCAATAGAAAAATTAGTCATCGCAGAGGAGATTTAGAGAAATGAACAACAATATATTGCTTTAGAGGAAAGCAAGAGGAAGGATTATGAAGAAGTAATTGGAGATGAAAATGAACAAAGACTAGAAAATGTTTCTATAGGAATTTAAATTATAGAACAACATGCTAGCGTAAAGTGGAAGGGTTGGTTCCAATTCATCTTTACAACCTTGTTTTTATTGACTGATTGGATAAGAGGACAGCGAATCTGTTCAATTGAATATATCCAACAAAGAAGATCAATGAAGGGCTCTACAATTGTGTTATGGCGATTCCAACAAACCAAGATCATTTGATGTCCATGAACCATGAGACTAGTTAAATGGGGAAACCAACCAAAGGGAGACCTTATGCATCTGCTCAATTACTATAGAAAAACAATAGGAGGGACCTCATGGACAAGACTCCATCAAATTTTTGAAGTTTGGGTGCATGATGGAGGAGCTTCTTGCACTTATTTTAATTAAGTTAATTTTTATGTAATTCTAGAGGGAATCTAGTTAGTTTGAGTTAATATGGAGTGTGTGGTTGTAATAAATGGCTATTAACCCAAATGTAGCTAATAATTATCTGGAGGTTGAAAGCTACTTTTATTTCTGAAAGTTTCATAGGTAGATGAAAATTTGTTTGTTAATTTGTTAAGTCAAGATCCTATTATTTTGGATCTTGAACCAAATGTATTTGTGGCCACACCATTAATAAAAAGGGCTTCCTGCCACAGTAGGGCAGGGAGAGGGAAAGTGTTCTAATTTCTTGTTTTTTCAAAATCTCTGTACCAAATGAATGATCAATGTAATCCATTGTTATTTCTTCTATAACTCTCAATGCATATATATTTCTAATTAATTTTATTTTTAAGTCTACGAGGTATATTGATTTCATTGATTCGTTGCAGGAGGACATAGAAGGGAGAATAAGTGCCTACATGAGGCATATATTTGCATAAAGGAGTCACATGAGCACTGAGGGACTAGAGGAATTTACTTGGTAGAGACAGAAACAAGATGGGAAAACACAAAACTTAGCCATTTTTTACTTTTTTGAAATTCTGTTAATTAGCAAGCGTTAAGATCATCACTTTCCTAAAATATAGTGAACGGCCTGGGAAATCAAAGTTGTGGTGTGGTTAACATAAGCACTAGGAGGAGATCATCAATAGACAAGAGCATTTGACAATGAATGTCCGTCAGCCAGAGCTATCAAGCCCGAAGGTAGAAGCCCAGAGGGAACATTAGAAAAACCAAGTCTAAGCCACTGGATAGAGAGAAGGATTGGGCCACGTCATCCCACCAGTAATACCTGGAGGGATAGTGAAAGAGTTTCTACATTATAATTGAGCAAAAACACAGTGGTTGGGTGAACCCAGAAGATATCGTATGGAACAAAAAGGTTCATCCTCGAGTTGCAATGGAGAGGGTAGGGCCCAACTGTCCACTACCTAACCCAACTATAAACTTTGGGGTGCTAGGTTGTGCACCAAGATTTAAAGGTTGAGACGCATAAGAAGGTTATTTAAATTATCCCGCTATTAATTATTTTCCCCTTATGAATGTTACCAATGCTTGGCTTATACACCCGTTGTGTATAGCGCTAAGTGGAAATGTTTGGCATATAGATGTTTAGTGTATAGTGATGGGTTTGCATATATATGCTTAGTATTTAACATTGGTCCGAAGTCTAATGTGAATAGTCTTTTGCTTTGAGGGCTATTGTACAGAGTTTTGACTCCAAGGACTATATTAAGCACCTTTCACTAAGGGAACCAACTCCTAAAGGGGAAAAAGTTAGCAAATCAAAGGGTTGATTTGTGTCTTGTAGCCTCTCCTTAGTATATAACATGAGTAGATAAGTAAATTACCCAAACATTGTAGATTGAACCAAAATCAAACCACTAACATTACTATATTTAATGTTTAACTAGATCAAAACACACAAACCCAATAAATAATGTGTTCCATGACGTATTCTACTTTTCAATCCACACTTGAAACTATTTCATTTCATATCCTCCTTAAAAACAGAATCAAATAAGTTAACCAAGACCTAATCAAGTGCTCTAGAACAAAATGCTTTGTCACTACCAAAACCATTAGAAAAGTCGTTGGTATAGGACAAAGGTTTTTGTTTTCACAAAGTACAAGTATTATGACGAGGAGGAAATGGAAAGACTGTGATAATGCAACGATGAGACTTTAGAAAGCCTATGGGAGTGCACAAGTATGATAAAGCAAGCATGTGGCAATCTTGGCACTCACCCAATTCCTCCTTCTTTCAATCAACTCAGCTTCATGGATCTAATAATGCTTCTAACCACTTTCAAGTACCTATTAAAAATACAACGATAATACTAGCACCATGACACAATAACAATGCAACCTATGACACATTAAGCACTTAATGGCATCAACATCATCAAATCATGAGTTGACATCAATGCCAAAAATATCTCCCTTTAGCATTGATGGAAACCTCCTACAAATAATAAACCTTCTCATATTTCTCTCTCCTCGTTTGACATTAATGGCAAAGGGCACAGAACTCTTTGGCTATGAGGTTGATCAAGGCATCCATGAAGCACTTGGTTGACTTAGCTCGAACAAAAATAAATAACACATGGTAGCTACTATGGTAGCATAATGATACAAGGATCATATATAAAACCTCATCATAAAATGGCTTAGATCAATGTAGCAACAACATGTGTTTTGCACAACAAAAAAAATACATGTACTATCCTCTCTTTTGTACATGATATCAAATGCATCAAAAATATATAAAAGTAATAAATTGTAGTGTTAGGCTTCATGAAAATATATGGCATATGGAAGATACATGTAAGCCCTCTAACAACCTCACCAATAACATAATGTCTCAGTAATAACACAATATATAAAGAGACTTCAAAAACCCCCCTCATCAATATATCACTATCTCAAGAGTGAGCCTCAACAACATACAACTATACTTCTACAACACAAACTCTTGCTTTGGACAACAAGTTAGTGACTAACAAAACATAAACATAACATCACTAACAACACAGTCAATAAAAAAATATCCTCTCAATACAATAGCTATAACTCATTTAGAACGAGTTATCTTGTCTCGCAATCCTCTCCAATAAAATATTAACATTGAAACTCAAAATAAATCTTAACAATAAACAACATCAATAAGTGGCCAAAAAATACATTAAATAAAAAACATATTAACTGTTACAAAATATATGAGGAGCTACCAAATCAATACCATAATAAATTACATATTTTTTTGCAAAAATAAAAAAGACTAGTAATAAAGCTTTTGTTAAATAATGAATCCATACAGGTGAGGATCGCTTTAAAGATGAGGAATGACCTATTATAAAATTTTGTGAACCCAACATTTCGGACCACCAAATGAGTCCATCATCAAGAGATGCGTCAATAGATATTCACTAAATTTTAATGAATAAAACTTTTTCCAAAACAAACTCTAGCTAACAACTAAATATCAAACCATAAAATTATTATCTAATTTATTCATAAATATTAAGTTTCATTATCATACTATGTCACTCAAACAATATTTCTATTTGTAGACCTAACAATTTCCAACTGTCCTTGTCCATGCCATTTTGACCAAATATTTTATTGCTCATCAATTTAGCTTCTGCTAATCGATTTAGATTATCTTTACGTAATATTCAGAGATTTTGTTTGAAATTTTAGAAAGAAAAATTGTTGACTAAGATAATTTTCATGTAGTTTTGAAAACTTCTAAATATTAAAATAATAGGTTTTTAACGTGAAACAAGAAATCCTATTGGAATTATTGAGTTATCAAATTCATGTTACGGAACCATATATTTTGTTGCATAATTTTTGGAAAGGAACATGTCACTTCACCTAGTAGGAAATACTATTTGAATTATTGAAATGCCAGATCGTACAAAACTCTATATATTGGCATGTTCAAGTGAAAAGATCCCCCGTCCCCAATAGAATCTCTTAAACACACACCGTATATATTTGCACGATTTTGGATAAGGCCATGTCAGTTCAACGAGAAAACTGACTCTCCTCGTAAAAACTCATTTGAAGGATCTGGTCACCCATATTTTTGGCCGGAATCGAAGATTACGCAAGGCACGTATACTCGCTTGTTATCACATATCGCATCAACAACAGCGTTAGTGATACTGACGCAGTATCAACTAGTCAACGGCTTTGGATGCGCTTGTCTAATTATCTCTGGTTTGGAGTTTCTTGGGCCTAGAATCTGGCTATACAATTTTGCTGTTTCATTGTAATTTTTTAAATTTAATATATATTTATAAATTTAGTTAGATTTTAAAATATATTTACACATTTTTAAATTTATTTAGCATTTTTTATTTTGGGTTTGTATTTTTTTTGTTTGGTTAAGAATTTGTCTTGGTCAGAGGTAAAGAAACAATCTTCGGAGGTAACCGAACAAGTTAAAGGCTCAAAACCGAGAGGCATCTCAGACAAGTGAAAGTCTGTCCCGAACCATCAGCGGGTTTAACAACCCAAGAGCTAGAGGCATCTTGCCGGAGTGAAACTTTGCCCCCTTAGGGACCATAGTTACCAAGTTCGAATTCCAATACGATAAAAATTCTGATGGGAAAATTTGAATTCGGAAAAAATTCGAGAGTATATATCTTAAGCATTTAAATATATACATACTATTTTTCTTATAATAATAATGTCTTGTCATTTTCTTCCCATTCATTTTGAAATTTAAATAATTTTTAATAATTTTAATCATATAACAATTTTAAAATTACCTTTATACAAAACTAAACAACTTGTCTTAATCAATCTATCTCCGTTTAAAATTCAAAATTCCATAGCTACTTTCAAATCGATCTAAATATTTTTATAATTAATATTTATTTAAAAAATAATATTTAAAACTCAAAACTTCCATTCTTTAGTTTCAAATTCATCTAAAATCTTTTATAATTAATACATATTTAAAACTGAAATATTCAAAACTTATTTTTATAATATTTTAAAAAACAATTAATTATTATAAAATTTACTCTTCACTTACTTTTCAAGATTTTCTCAAATTATTTCCTTTTCTATTATCTCAGCTTTTTAAACTCTTTAATATAACACTAAAATTTAAAATTTCCATTTGCTGCTATCTCTTCAAGATTTTGCTCCTAAATTTAAAAAATCAATTATTTATTATAAAAATCACTGTTCAAAATTTTTTCAAATTATTTCTTTCTTTTATAATCTCATTTTTTTTAACTTCTTTAACACAACACTGAAATTTAAAACTAGAATTTTTCTCAATCATAACCTTTCCATTTTATTTTCAAAATTTTGGTCAAATTATTTCTTTCCTTATTTAGTTTTATGAGCTTTTTAAACTTTTTGAAACCACACTGAAATTTACAGCTCTTTTCTCAATGGTGCAACCTTTCCATTTCCTGCCGCCAATTCCGCAGCTATCTATTTTGTACTATTTTAAATTCTCTGAGACATAAATTAATAAATCAAAGCTACACGAACCGAATCGAATTTTCATCGAATTATTCGATGTACGAATCGAATTCCCGAATTTCCGTAATTTTTTTTTGGATATGGACGAATTTGGTAGCTATGTTAGGGACCACCAGCAGGTTATTTCAGGTGATGTGGTTTTTCTTAAATAAGAGTGATAAGTCAGCATGCATTTGCAGATAGCCACTAAAGATGACTATCCTCACTATTAATTTGACAATTAAATTATGATAAATTTTTCCACCCTGTAAAATAAATTCTCAAAACATTTTAATTATACAAAATTCACAATTCAAATTCCAACCAATTCTATCAAATTATCAAATTTCCCGACCATACCAAATTTCTTATCAAATTATAAAATTTTCCAAACATACCAGATTTCAAACCCAAAAGAGAGCAGATTTCAAACCCAAAAGAGAGAAATTTCAAAACCTAAAATAGTTATATTACTTCTTTTTGGGCTTTGATTGATAGATCAAAACAGTACAATGCACTGTAAAAAAAATGTTATGAAATAGCATAATCTGCGCGAATGACAGAAACCAAACCAGGGAAGACTGAACTGCCCTTCGCCAGGGGGTGTCATAATCAAAGTAGATGTTTTAATTCATGACAGTATGTATGTATATGTCTATGTGTTGGTTGATTGGTTAGTTAGTTAATTTATTTATCTTTTTATTATATTATTATTAAATTTAATTATCTTAGAATTGTTTTACTCCATTGATTTAAATTTCATAGTAATAAATTTGAGAATAAAATTGGAATTTTAAAACATATTCATTTCACACATCTTTGACTCATCTTCACAATTTCAATAAAACAAAAATAAACTGTAAATTTTTATATTCCATTCCTAACAATCAACAACAGATACCAGCACTCCCGATGAAAATTATGATTGCTAACATAGACATGGACATGACAATTTGAGAAAAATACTATGAAATGCCCATATATCATGGTTGATCTTCTTGGTGTTACAGAAAGATTACATAAAGCTTGTATTCTACCCACCTAGACTACGAGTACAATTACTGTAATGAACACAAATTAATTGATTGACATGGCTGGCCCATATGAAATATAATATCTAATTAGCTTTTGAAATGATAAATATAATGTACAAGTTATAAGATTGCTTTGCATTAAATATGTTGTAGGCATGTATTGTAATGAGATTAAAAAGAATTGTCTCTTCCCACCAGCACTGGCCTCCACCACTACCAGTACAATTAGTGTAATGAAAAGCCAAATTAACTGACCTACATGGCTGGCCCAAACGAAATATAATATCTAACTAACTATTCAAATGATATAATATCTTATTAACTGTTCAAAGGATATATACAATGTAAGGATTTTAAGATTGTTTTGAATTAAATATATTATAGGCATGGGTTATAATAGATCTAATCTATGGAACTACCCTGGTTTTACTGTTTTCATCATCCTTAATCCCTGAAACTTATCCTTCATCATCCTTGATATCTGACTTTTTTAACATTCGCATACGCCCAACAAACTGAGGGAAAACATTTTATAAATTTAAATAAAATTAAACATAAAATATGCTGAAAATGTATAACGTTCAATTACAAGATTTTAGAGAGGAGGTATTTTGAAATTCGGTCTGGCACCCAACCAGTCAATGACTTTGGTTTTCATTCGAAAGATCAAGACAGTATAGTCCACTGTAAGAAGATGTTGTTTAGCTTAATCTCCCGAATGGAGAGAAAACATTGAAGCACCGCTTTCAAAAAGGTCGGTAACCGGTGTGCCGAATTGCATTTTGCTATTTATATATGTGTTATTTTCTTCTTCTCTGCATTTATTTTTGTCTAGGATCGGAGGCTCCTCTTCTGTTGTTACTATTGGGCATGTCATTAGACTTTGTCAATTTGGAGTATTGGTTTATATTTTAAGTTTTGGTGATGGAGAGTTTGGAGATTTAATTCTTATTTTTCTTTGTTACATTGAATGAGATTCATCATTATTAATATAATTTTGTTATGTGAATTGGTTAATTGTTAATTAGTTGGATTAGAAATTTTTTTCCATTTGAAATAGCTCCTACTTTAGTGTTTGGTTGAAATATTTTCTAAAGTAGTTGATTGTATGGTTAAGATATAATTTCTATCTTTAACCAATACTTCTTGTATTTATATGTGATGTTTAATCAAATGCAACTAAATTTTGTATGTGCAATTAGTTTTACAATTTGGTATTATGGCGATTTCGATCTCACCCCCTCATGGAAGGGCCCTGGGACATTGGGAAAATAACAACTAGTTTAATATGTTGCTATTGTGTAAATTAGTTGGATATAAGTTAGATAGACTAGGCCTGTTTAATGTTTCCATGTGTTCATTCTGTGAAGTAGGCTCTCAACCCCTCATGGGAGGGCCCTCAGACATGGGAAAATGAGAACTAGTTTAATATTGATATTGTGTAAATAAGTTGGATAGACTAGGCTTGTTAAATGCTTCTGTGTGTGCATTGTGTGAAGTATTTTTTGTCGGGAAGTATAACTATGCAATTCACACTAGACAATATGATTCTGACAATGGTATTAATTAATAGAATATTTTCTATAACTAACATTCTGTATCTAGATGATTTTTATATATAACTAGTAAGTACAATACTTGGCACCCATGTATCTCAATAGATGGGAGCTAGTCCGTAGAATGATTAGTAGTCTACTTTTTATTGCAAAGAGGTAATTGATTGTGTTTGAAGCTACTATTTAGGAGTTTGAGTGGTGTTAAAATCAATGTTGATGGTTGTCCAGATAGTTTGGCACTTGTGGATATGGGGAAGGATTCCTCATTTGTTGAAAATGTGGAGTTGTCTTCTAGCGAGGTTGTTCACTAATTGACTCCAGGAGATCTAGAAGATTATTGACTAATTGACTTTGAGAGATCAGTGGTCCAAGAGCTCGAGAGTGGAATTCGAGAATTCAGTTTTCCACATACACCTTTATGAGGGTTATGAGATAACTTGATGGAGTTCGCTCACTGCCATTTCGAAGATGTTTAAATAAGCTAATGGAGGCTTTGTAGACATCAGCATCAAAGAGTTAAGGAGGAGCTTGGTGAATTTAAGTTCTACTTGTATTTTAGAGATTGAATGAGATTCATCATTATGAAAGTAATTATTATGTGAATTGGTCAATTCTTAACTAGTTGGATTAGAGAGTTTTAGTCCAACTAAAATAACCCCTTCTTTGATATTGGGTTGAGATATTTTCTCAAATAATTAATTATATACTTAAAATAGAATTTCTATATTTAACCGATACTAATTATATTTATATGTAATGTTTAAATTAAACTTTTGATATACAATTGTTTTACAAATAAGTCTAAAAGCTCTAACTCAAGCAACTTGAGTTATAGTTATTAAATTCTATACCATACTAACAAATTTTTGTTTTTACTAAAATTTATGTTCAGAAATATTGAAAGTATCCTCTTAAAATTAGTTATATCAAAATTTGTATACTTCCTTAATTTTCTAAAGTTTCTATAAATTTATCTTCTTGTACAAACTTTCCCTATATGTGTCACATTGTTACGAATATTCCATTCCGTCTTTATATGAATGATGGAAAAGAAAATTTATCATCACAAAAGGATTACATCTTTATATTGAAATGTCAAATTAATATAACATTTTCTTTATAAATCAAATTTACATTTGCATTTATAAAAAGGAAGATTTTGCATTTTCGTCTATTAAGATTACAGAAAATAACAATAAATTAGATGCTTTATGGGAAGCCGGTATTAATAACTATGATTTGAATCTCATAGCCACCATCCCAGGCAGCTATGAGGACGCTCGCCCTTAAAATAGAGAATACTAATGAAGCATTATTCCATTCCAATATATTGATAGCAGTCGATTTTTATTAACAATAACAAACTGCACGATACTAATGAAGCATTATTCCAATATATTGGTAGCAGTCAATTTTTATTAACAATAACAAACTGCACGTGTCACACCCATGAGTCATTATTGGTGAGGTACGACCAAGGGTTAAATTTGATGGAAGTCTTTACTTATAGAATTTTTTTACTAACGGTTTTATTTTTAAATTGTTCATTATATGACTTTTAATATTTATTTGTACAAGTTCTATTTAATTTTTGCAAATTGTATTTATAATTGTTTGAAAATTTCCATGTTTTGTTGTACCAATCAACTTAAGTGTTATTGCCACACTTTCATTTCATTTGAGACGTGTTGATGAAACTTATATGTGATTTTTCCTGGTTGTTGAAATATTCAGTTTTTTTAAGATGGAAATAGTGAGAAAATACATGGAAAATATGTATCTACGTATCTGTAATTTTTTTATTTCTAAAGAATAACAAAAATTATATTATAAAGTGAAAAAAATATATCTTCATAATTACTATCACATGAAAATAGTGAATGTAAATATTGTTGCAAATAAAATTAGACAAAAAAAAATAGTTATGTGATATAAGTATTCACTAAAATAAGCAAAGAGTGACTGTTAGCATTGTTTTGTGCTTAGTTATTGCTTAACACAAATCCTTTATAGCACCCTCCAGTGTAATATGATATATAATACTAAATAGAATATATATATATATATATATATACTTATTATATATATATAATATAAATCACGTATCTAATTATTTTCTGTTTTATATATAAATTTAATTAACAATAAATTTAAGATATATAATATATAAAATATAGTGTTCCATAAAATTTAATTTTAAAAGATGTTTAAAATGATGAAAACACACCATTTTTAAAAATGATATAAATTTAACATCATTCTGAGTCTGGCTTGGGCGATGTGTGTATTACTAACAACAAAAACCGGTCTATCAATGTGTGTATTACTAACAACAAAAACGGGTCTATATAAACGTAAGGGAAATGCCATATTTGACAATACAAGTATTGATGCAACGTGTTACCCATCACCATTTTTTTTCTCATTGAAATCTTCCTTCCTTCCTAATGGAAAGGGAGGGTGAAGCCGTGGAACTAGAGCCTATCGTGGTAGTGAAAAGTCATTATAAATTTGTGGTTTGGGGATTAAGCATCATTGTTTGGTTTTGAAAAGTGATTATAAATTTGTCGTTTGGGGATTAAGCATTTTTGGTTGGTTTTGGGAACCAATCTTGGTTTTCACCTTGCCTTCGCCTTCCCCTTATGGGTTTGGGGGGATCTTATCAAACTTTATCAGGTTTTCACCTTGCTTTACCCTTCCCCTTATGGGTTCGGGTGGGGATCTTACCGGACTTTGCCAATATACAAGTAAGATGGGCATTTGAGTTATGTGGATCGCTAGTGAAATTAGGCTTTCCAGGAGTGGAAATTAGGATGATGAGACAAGGGGGAAAAAAGAGAGAATGATGGAACCAAGACCTTGGAGGTCTATAAAGAACAAAGAGGAGAGAGGAGAGTTGAGTCTTACTAAATCCATGTGAATAGCAAAGAAAGATTCTGGCAAGAACAAGCCTAAGAAGTTCAAAGAATGGTGAAAGGAAGAGTGTTTTGCAAGATCTCATGACTAAACTGCAAATATGTGAAATACAAACTCTATTCATATATTAAAATCACTTTTGATCAAGACTGTAAATATATTCATTGGAACCACTATTTCAATATTGCATTATATACTTGAAAACTTTGGGATAAAAACACAAAAGAATTTTCAAAAAAAAAAAACACAAAAGAACCAAGCACAGAAACCACCTACATGTGGTGAAATCTACTAGCAAGAAGCCTAAGAACTATCGAACAAATTCTTGTTCTCAAACTGTGTGAGTGGTTTGCAATTTGTTCTCAAACTGTGATTTCTAAAATTGTTAGAATTTGGAACTTGAAGTAGAGTCTTGAAGCTGTGGACATAAATGATAGGCTGGTAAGTGGTAATTTAGGTGGGAGGTCACTAATCACCAACCCAATTAACTCATATGGCATATAAAGTCAAGATGACAGTTAATTCATAGTGCATAGAAAGTCAAGATGACATTCACACTTACCATTGAAATTTATCGCGTAGTCATGCAATGTTAACTGTGTAATCTTCTCATCATGACAACTTTAGAGCCTCAACGAATATTATTATTGTGAAGTGGAAAAATTTAGTATTTTAATATAAATACAAAAATAATAAATTCTCTTTATTATAAAAATTATTCATAAATATAAATGAATTTTAATTTTCCGTAATTGAAAAAAACAAAATTATTTCCATTTTCGTATATATTTCTGGTACATCTCAATACTCATGCTAAACATTGTTTAATCTACCAACAGAGGTACAAAGTGGTAACATCCACGATGCCAACTAATCTAATATAGAACTTTTATTCCTTTTGATGCCCTTTTACAAAATTTATCTACTATACACAATTAACAATCTACAACAGTTTTATAGAGTGTAGTCTAACATTGGCTGGTCAGCTGAAAATTCTAAAATTCAAATTCGGTTTCGGTCTGGGATTTTGTATATATACAGTTTAATATTTAAAAAAATAAAAAATTACTTTGTTTTATTAAAAAAAGTTATAATAAATCATAAATTGTATATTAAAAGATTGCAATATGATTGAAGTTGCCAAAAAGATTTTTGGTTAATGTAAAGAATTTAATATTTAAAAAATTAAAAATAGAAAAATTTTGTATTATTAAAATAAAAAAACATAAATTTTTATATTAAAAAATAACAATTGTGGATATAAATGGGTAAGAAAATTTTATTAATAAAAAATTTAAAACCATTTTTTTAATAAACAGATATAGTAAACAGTAAATTATATATTAGAAAATTTAGGGTTATGCAAAAATAATAATTCATATTAAAATATAGTACAAAAATAGTAAATTTGTACAATGCTAAAAATAACAATTTTTTATAAGAAAGAAAATAAAATTTTTATTTATAAAATTGTGATAAAATATATAGTCTTAATTTTTTTTACACTTAAATTTTATATAATAATATTTTTTTTTAATTTTGTTAAGTATGCTTAGTACATTCCAATCCTCTTCTCCAACCATAATAAAATCCAAACCATAAACTAAAATTTGGTTCTACTTCTCTCCTCATATATATGTCTATTTTAAATTGAGAAGAATATACAACCCTCAACTCTGAAAAATTTACACTATAAACCACTCCTTAAACGTGTGCTTTGAATGGGACCCACTGAAAGGCCAAATCTACAAGGACATATTTTACTTGTTTTAGTTATGAATGGTTTTAGTTATTAATGAATTAACTAAGTGGGTTATTAAGGCCAAATCTCATGCATTATTTTTTAGATAAAGACATCCCATACTTCAAATACAACCAAGTCACTTCAAAAGTCCAAAATTGTCACTCTGCATAACAATTCATGAATACACAGGTAAACACGCCTCTATGTTTCCGGGACATCTGTCAAGATATTACCTCCTATTCTATTTTTTTTAAAGCAGCCTTTGACTGGTCGCCTGCTGTTCTAAAAACTAGATTCTGACTCGTAAAAGTGACTTCTGTCTATCATTTCATTTCATTTAAATCAACTTTTTGGATTTGGAATATAGAGGAGCAAATAGTGAGATGGTAGTACTATTAATTTTGGTGATAATGAAGTGGAAAAAGGACTATTGAAAAACCCAAGTATGAGGATGACGTAGAAGAAGACTCTTGAAAATCACAAGTATGGTTTTTTTTTTATATACATAGAATTAGAATAGTTATTTTATTTGTTATTGGCATTCCAATTTATAATAAAAATGATTTAGTCATATTATAACATAACTTTTAGCATGACATTGATGCGTTAGACGAAATTGTTTTTTCCTTTAATATAAATATAAATCAGTAATAAATTTATGATTAGATTATTTGATTTATAAATATATTTATTAAATCTATTTAATATATAAATAATTAATATATATATTTCAATATCAAGTTTTATATATCTAATTTATTTTCTATAATATATATGATTAGGTGCTATAATTTATTATTTTTAATATGTGGTTGACATAACAATTTCCAAAAAAATATTAATAACAAAAAAATTAATACTGATAATAAATATAATATTTAATTGTCTTCCTTAAATATAATGTTTTTTTACCAATTTTATTGGATGAGGTGCTTAACAAAAGTGAAGGGCACATGTTGTTATCTCATTATTCATTCATGGATAAAGACATGGAAATTTTAATTTGCATGGAGAACCATGTCAATTTATAATGATCTAATGGTATTATCTCCAGGTTCTAGTACAAAGTTAATGGATCCACATTGATGGAGATATGGCATATCTATGGAATAATCACATGAAAATTTATGAACTTTCAATGCCCAATTCTAGTTGGCCTTCAAGTAAATCTTTGTCACTTCACATGGAAATTGGCTCAAAATGGAAAAACAATTTCATTTGACACAAAGTAAGCTTATATAAGCATATTCAAGGTGTGTTTTGGGAAGAATTAATGCATTTCATGGCTCTCATCAACTTCATCATACTTTCTCTCTAGAAAGTGTCATCTCTGTACATCTACTTATTCTCTATAATTTCCATCTTCTCCTCACTAACTTATCATGTAGTCAACTTCATCTTACTTTCTCTCAAGAAAATGTCATATTTGTACATTTATAAGTGTTATCTCTGTACATATACTTATTCTATGTAGTTTCCATCTTTTTTTATCACAAACTCATCATCTAATAAATTTGATCTTACTTGCTATCAAGAAAATCTTTTCTTTGTACATCTATTTATTCTCTGCAATTTCCAGCTTTCTTCTCACTAATTCACCATCTCATTCTTTAGTTCTACTGATGATATTTACTTATTTTGTTGGCCCTTTCTCTCACTAGCTCTTACCCTTGGAGTTCATTTCGCCTCTCTTCTCATCTTTCCTCATTTGATACCCATTTCTTCTTAGGTATTTTCTTATCTCCCCAACTTCTTTCTTCGCCCTTATGTCACTCAACCAACCCCCAATCCTTAGTTCCTCATCTCTCATTGTTATCAAGTTTTGTTTTGTCCATTCAATTACCATTTTGGTGTGTGACTTACCACTTGGTTTAGGCCAGTCATCTTGGTGTCAAATCCTAGCTAAAATGTTGCATCAAAGGATGTGTAGTGAGCAAGGGGCCACCTATATTCATGATTGTGGTGGCTCTTATATCCAATAGATGGAGAATATTTGTTCCAAACCCTATTACAAGCACACTCCTTAACCCATTTAAGCATAAATTGGACAACTAGAATATGAGATAGTAGGGGAGTAGTGTTACCTCATTGACTTGAAGATTCTAGGAGACATTGGTGATTCAGTACCTAACAAGGATCATACCAGTGGTATATATAATCAATACACATATGTAGTTGATATATATTGGAACCTCAAGCCCTGTAGGTACAACATTTTATGTAGTGTTGGTAATCCTTGGTAGTATAATCATAACAAAAATTTCCATCCAAATTCCTGAACACCCTGTTTACTATTTTCCAATATTCCTTTATTGGTTTTAATATAGAACTGCTCAATACTCTCACTGGATGTGCAATGTTTGGTCTAGTACAAATCATTGGATACATCAAACATTCAAACACACTAGCATATGAAATATAGTACATGCCTTCTTCCTCTTCACCTATCTTGGGACATTGTTTTACATATAATTTTACACATAATGGGACACATAACTTTATTGGTGTACATTCTTTCATATTAAACCTCTACATAGTTGTATTGACATATTTCCTCTAATATTTAACTATATTTTCCAATTTTACTGATATCTTTTAATTTCCAATCAACAAAATATCATCAACATATATGACCTAATAAATAAAGTGATCACCAACTAATTTTAAATATGCACAGTGAGTCACTTTGATCCTTGTGAATCCAAGTCCCAATATCTAAGTATAAAAATTTTTACGCCACATCCTTGGTGATTGTGCTAACTGATATAGAGACCTTTTTATCACACATAACTTCCTTTTCCTTCACTTGAGGACAAAGACTTGTGTACGTTTCATATTTATTTCTTCATATAGACTCTCATATATAAATGATGTCTTCAAGTCCACCTATTCTACTTCAAAATCAAAAGTAACAACAATAAATATAATAAATCTAATAGAAATTATGTTACAATAAGAGAAACGATTTCACCAAAGTCAACTCCCTTTACATAGGAATAATGTTTTTCCACTAACCAAGCTTTCCATTTCTCCATTTTTCCTTTTTCATTTAAAGTCTTCTTAAACACTCATTTATTTCCAATCAAATTCCTTCAAGTTGGAAATTCCACTAGATCTTAAGCTTCATTTTTGTTGAAGGATGCAACGATGTAATTTTTCTACACTTTTCTATCCTTTCCATCTGCTTACTCTTTAACAATTCTAGGATCGTCAATAGTAACAAAAAATAGAAAATTTGAATGGAAATTATGAGGAGTATACCTTTCTAGCTACCTTGTTTCAAAAACTGATCTCCTTAATATTAACTATGTAGTTCTTCACTTTCTAGTTAAATTTCTTCTATAGACTCTAATTCACCATCCTTCAATTCAAACTATATCCTCTCTAGTTCTCTCTCCCTTGGTAGAACTCCATGTTTGAAAACATCTTTGATTTCTCTAAATACTACATTACAACTATGTAAAACCGTCTTATTGTATATTTTCTAAAGCATATAAAGTTTCTAACAATATTTTTATCTAATAAATATAAACTTTTCAATGTTCTTATCTAAGTCAACCAAAATTTCCTTTGGAATTTGCATATAAGTATCATAGCTAAAGACCCTAAGATGCTTAAGAGAAGGTTTTTGACCAATTTCTATCTCATTTGGAATATTCTTGTCCAATGTCGATGAGTGTGATCTATTTACCAGGTAACATGCAATATCCACTACGTCTACCTAGAATTCATGGAATAATCTAGTACCACTAAGATGTTCCTTTCCTTCTCCATTAGCATCATATTCATCCTTTATGCAATTCCATTATATTGATATGGGCATGGAGTAGTCTTCTACCTTGTTAGACCGCACTTGTTACAAAACCATTCAATTTCATTCTTACATCATTCTTCACCATTATCAATATGCAAGGCCTTAATTTTCTTGTTTGCCTGATTTTCCACAAGATCCTCAAAATATTTGAATTTTTCAAATAATTTATATTTTATGTTAGGAAAATAAATTCATGTATTCCTCTAAAATTAATCTATGAATGAGACACAATACATATATTTATTTAATTATATAATTGACACAAGTCCAATAACATCATTGTGCACCAATTGTAATATGCACTCTTCCCTTCTAGCACCAGACGATAATCTTAACTGATTTTGATTCCCATATACACAAAATTCACACAATCAAAATCTAGAGAGTAGTTAGACATACCTTTTACCACACAACTACCATGTAGTACTATAAGAATCTTCTCTTTAATATGTCATGGTCTTTGATGTGACAACAAAGTCTCTTATCTAGAGATTGTAGGAGTTTTTACTTATCAAGTTCCACTATTAGGAAAATGAAACTTGTTTCACCCATCACTAACATTTATTCCCAATATCTTATACAAATTTCTAATCCAATCTCCCCAAAAAAATACCATTACTCCTCCAACCATCTTACATTTATCCTTCTAAAAATTTATTTTTCCACCTACACTTATGTTTCTTGTAGAAATCTAATTTCTAGCCAATCAAGTGATGTGGAACACTGAGTGTTCTATTCCTTCCACCAATGATATATAACTTGGAATTTTCTCATCCTATGATTCTAGATATCATGACATTTCCTAGGAAAATGTTAATATCATCATATCTTTCTTACTCAAAAAATGATCAGGTTCTAAAAAAATAGCTCAAAATTCAAAGGTTTTGGATTAGTGTGGAACCTATACGACTGTATAGTGCTCGTCATCCTAAATCCAACTCAACTCATTTCACACGAAACAGACACCGAATTCTCCGAGAATCATGTTCCATTGACTTTCCCAAATAGGCAATTTTTTCAAGTAACTTGATAGCCCGGTTAGCAGTTTGTACTATTGACATGGCACTAAATGGGTAGGTGTATGTGGTAGTTTGAATAGTCAACGTTTTTTGCCGAATCACAATGTGTCAAGTGGCACATTCCAGTGGGGGCAATTTGGTGTAATTTTATTGGGTGGTTGATGGCCAACCACAGGATAACATGTGGCCTAGCTGAAGGCCGCCACGTGGAAGCCTAGGAGGCCACCAAAATGTTGGGTTCAAATTCTGGGTTGAGGCAGCGTAGGTCTAACCCACAACCTCACACAACAAATCCAAGGCCTCAACCATCACACCATGGATGTAGTTCTTAACTACATAAGAACTTCACATTTATTTAAATGATATCATTCACACCATTCAGGGTAGGGCTAGCCCATGGTCATGCCACCATAGCACGATTACTAGTGGAGGGTTAGTGGGGGAGGCTACCGAATGGGGTGGGCCCTTGGCCTTAGCCCTGGGCACATGGCCCCCCATGTGGCCACATTTTTCGAAATTTAGGTGTTATCGGACATTTAAGGTGTCCAAAAATTTCACCCGATTTTCGACGAAATTGTCACTCCGTTAGCTGGTTTTGGGGAAAAAATGTAGGATGGTGCCAGATTTTGAGGAATTTGTACATTAGTAGAATATTGGGAAAGGCCATAACTTCTTCAGGTTTTGACAAAATCAGCAGCAGAAAGAGGCTACACGGGCATTTTTGGGCATTCTCGAGCCATTGGAATAGGTTTCAAAGCTTTATGAGCATTGTAAACTAATGTATTGGCATCTTTTCGCATAATAGAGAGGGCCATGCCATTTGAAGCTGGAAAAATGAGAAATAGCCAAGGAGGGGTGAACTCCTTCATCATGTGTTGTCGTGATATTGTTTATGGTGATGTTTATTCTGGTATATGTTATTGTTCAGTCATTTATTTATGTTAATTTGCATATAAAAATTACATAAAAACACTGAAGAAACTGATGTTTAAACTTGCAAATAATTTCATAAATCCTCAAGAATTTATAATATAATCTGAAAAGGAATTTTAGCACAAGAAAACTAATTTTTCCAATGAGATCAAGTTTGGTACCAGAGCTCTTGGTTTTATTTTTGTAAGAAGGATTTAACCTTTTGCAAGTGTATGTCATGCTTACAAGGTTAAAACTCATGAGAGCAAAAGGGAAGCTGGTTGAAATCCCTAAAGTTGGGTCAAGGGGAAGGAGGGAAAGGTTTCCACAATCTCCACCTCCATTTTTTCCTCAAGTTGCAGTTGATACTGTAGCGAGCATGTCTCAAAAAGGAGAGCCTACAAACATGAAACAGGATGAGAAGGTATTCAAAAACGTTTTCTTTGATATGACACAGATGGTGAAGGCCCTCTATGAAGAGAGGAATACCAGATTGTAGGGTGAAATCTCTAAACCTCCCAAAGCTGAAGGTTCTTTAGGAGGAGGTAACGGAAATGGATGTAAACCTCCACCCTCTCCAACATCTTCTTCATCTTCTTCTTCATAAGAATCTTCAGCCTCTTCCACTAATACAACCCTTGCTCATACTCGTCAACATACCTCGAAAGTAACTGGTAAATCACCCTTATTAAAACTTGACGTTAAATTTGAACTTCCCATGTATAATGGTGATGTCAATGTAGAGAAGCTTGACAATTTGGTTTTTCAGTTGGAGGTATATTGCAGAATTCAAAACCTTCAAGAGGATGACATAAAGATTCAATTATCTTCCTTGAGGATGGAGCATGCAACACTAGTATTGTGGGAATCAAAGACATAAGAAGAGATTAAAAAAACACCGTAAGATCTCAATTTCTTGGTCTTATTTCATTGTTGCAATTAAAAGATAATTCTACCCTCTATCTTATATATAGAAAGCCATCATGAATTGGCAAAACTTTAGACAACTTAAAGGTAAAAATGTGCAAGATTAAACACAAGAATTCACGAAAGGGCTCTAATGTTAGGTGTACATTTGCAATCAGAAGACGCGTTGTTGAAGTACATAGGGGGTTTACAGAATTACCTTAGGCATACTATCCTTATGTTTAATCCCAATAATCTAGATGAGTTGTGCGTGAAAGTCATTCATCTTGAGGCAACAGGAAAAAATATTCCAGAAGAGGGTAGTAAAAATCATTTAAGGGTAAAGAAAAAGAAAGAAAAATGCATCGATTAAAAAGTAAGGATAGAAAAAAATATGTAAACATTGTTCCAAATAGGGTCACGATGAAGTTAATTGTTGGAAGCTTTATCCTGAGATGAGGCATAAGAAATTCAACAACAAAGGAAAAGTAAAGAAAATTGCCATTATTCAAGAGGATTTGGGATTCGATTCGGGCAATGAAACTAAAATTACAACCATGGGTATCAAAAGAAAAATAGTCCATTGCTAGAACTAGTATATCAAATTGTCACACTAGCACTCCAAATGAAGAAATAGGGGTTGGATTATTTCATGTGAGGGTAATCTCAAAACATACCAAAATCGACACATTATTTGACAGTGGTCTCAGGCCAACTTTATATCTGATGATTTAGTCAAGAAACTTAATCTTGAAACCATTTTACATCCCAAACCATATCCATTGGGTTGGATATGCAAGGACACAAACTTACATGTTACAAGAAAATGCATTCTTCGGTTTGCAATCACAACAAAGTTCATTAACGAAGTTGAATTAGATGTTGTACTGCTTGATATATCAACAATTGTTTTGTGTAGTCCTTACATCTATGATAAAACACCAATCCTCTAGTGCCATGAAAATAGGTACCACTTGTTCAAAGATGGTGTGGATTATATTGTGAGAGCTCATCGAAAGAAACTAAATATTTCATTAGTTAATGTAGGGAAAATGAAAATACTAGTGAATTCAAGTAAGAACTTAGTTTTTCTTATGATCAAACCTAATGTTGATGTTGATTATCAAGCTTTTGATGGTTGTAATTCAAAATTCAAAATTGATTTCATTGATGTAGTTAACCATGATGATGAGGTGTTTCAAAAAGCAAAGGGATTTCCTCCCAAGAGGAGAATCCAACATGAAATACTGTTGCAGCAAAAGTGTCTTCTTCCTAACATTAACATGCACCGAATGTTAAGAAGGGAAAATGTAGACATAACAAAGAAAATACAAGGGTTGTTGAACAAAAGTATCATCTCACCATCTCCTTCACCATGTGGTTCACCTATTTTTTTGGTCTTCAAGAAGAATGGAAATCATTTCATTAAATGGGTTCAAGGAGTGTCTATAATCAAAGTAGAGCTGTTGAAGGAGTCATATGGAATATGACATTCAAAACCAAGTAAGGTTTTCTTGAACAACTTATTATGATATTTGGTCTTTGTCATGCTCCTACTACTTTCACGCATATGAAGAAAGATGTATTGAAGCCATTTCTAGATGTGATAGTCTACCTGGATCAGATTTTCATTTTCAGAAAATTTCATTATGAACATCTCATGTGTGAGAAAAAAATATTTGATTTCGTATGTCAAGAAAATTTTTTATTGAATATGTTAAAGTATATGGTGGGCAAAAATTATTTGATGTACTTGGGCCATAATATTGGAGAAGGTGAGCTGAAGTCAGACCTCTCCAACATTAATGTGATTATGGATTGGTCAATGCTCAACATAGTCATTTGGATAAGAGGTTTTTTTGGAGCAGCCCAATGTTGGAGCAAATGTTTTGTTAATTTTTCTTCTATTGTAGCTCATTTGCATTCTTTTGCAATTGTGAAAAAGGTCTTCCAATGGGGAGGAAAACAACAAGAGGCATTTGATGCTTTGAAATAAAAGATCAGTTTAGCCTTTATATTTTTTCTTCTAAACTTGAAAAATTCATTTGAGTTTCAGGTTGATGTATGCGAGTATGCCATGGGTGCAGTCTTTATGCAATGTGGTGAGCCCATTTCATTTCATTCAAAAAATTTCAATGGTGCAATGTTTAAGTTGTAGTGACAAATACACTTTCATTAGATAGGTTTTCTTCTACTATTCCACTTGGTCAAAAGGATTAAGAAAGGTATAAGTGACAAGTTTGTTGATGTACCTTCTAGGCCTATAGTTTGTATAAATACTTTCCTCAAGCACCATTTTGTTTTGCATGGAAGTTATGTTCATCAAAATACGTACTTTTAAGATGTAAATTCAATCTTGAGTCAAAGGAATCAAGTAGAGGAATTTGTTTACCATTTTCATCATAATGTGTTGTATCATCTTGGTAAGAGGGATGTTTCTATTGATGGTAGCATGGAAAAAGAGAAGGAATTCATTGAACGACTCCAAATGGTACATCAAACAGTGCAAGATCAACTTGAAAAGGGGAAAGGCAAGTACAAAGAAAGGCATGACAACCATCGTGTAGATCACAAATTCCAAGTCAATGATTAATGGATCAAGATTGGAAAGATGAGGAAACTATACCCTCACCTCTTGGACAACTGAAAAAGATCTTTTGGGGTCCAAAAGGCTTCCAGTGGGGAGGAATGATGCTAAAAAAAATAGCTCAAAACTCAAAGTTGTTGAATCAGTGTGGAACCTAGATGAATGCGTAGTGCTATTCATCCTGAATTTGAGGCAACTCATTTCGAGTGAAACAAACACCATATGCTCCCACAATCATGTTTTGTTCACTTTCCCAAACAAGTGATTTTTTCAAAAAATTTGATAATCGAGTCAACAATCTGTACTTTTGACATGGTGCTGATTGGGAAGCTATATGTGGCAGGTTAAATAGTCAACATTTTTCAATGAATCAAAATGTGCCAAGTGGCACATTCCTATGGGTGAAATTTGGTGTAATTTTATTGGGTGGTTGATGGTCGACCATGGACTGAAACATGGCCCAGCCGGAGGCCACCATGTGGAAGCCCAGGAGGCCACCAAAATTTTGGGTTCAAAGCCTAGGTGGAGGTAATGGGGGTCGAACCCGAGAATTCACAAAACAAATCCAAGGCCTCAACCATCACGTCATGCATGTAGTTCTTAACTGAATAAGAACTTTTCATTTATTTAAATGTTATCATTCGTGCCAGTCGGGGTAGGGCCAGCCCATGGTGATGCCACCATAACGCGACCACCACCAGAGGAGGAGAGGGGGGTGTCACCTGTTAGGGGTGGGCCACTAGCCTTAACCCTGGGCATGTGGCCACCCATGTGACAACATTTTTCTGAATTTAGGCATTAGCGAAAATTTAAAGTGTCCAACAATTTCCCCCAATTTTCAGTGAAATTGTCACTTCATTAACGCGTTTTGGTGCAAAATTATAGGATGGTGTCGGATTTTGGGGAATTTGTAGTGTGATTAGTAGAAGATAGGGGAAGGCCATAAATTGTTCAGTGTTTTACCAAATTAGGAGCAGAAAGAGACTACACAAGCACTTCTGGGCATTCTAGAGCCATTAGAACAAGTTTCAGAGCTTTTTGAGCATTGTAAACTGATGTATTCACATTTTTTAAAGGCTCCAAATATGGCTTCTCCTCTCACGTCCTCCAGGTAAGGGTTTTTGGTTATCAGTCTTTATGTTGCTTTTATAGGGTTTCGTCCCTCTGGACTTTCTCTATGGCTCGAACTAATTTACTCTTGGTTCTTCCAGGTCCTCATAGGTGACCTGGACGGCGTATTTCCCTGTATTCAATGACATTCGGTTAGGTATATTTTGGTAGGACTGAAACTTGTTCTGTTTTGTTGAATGATGGTCACTGCTTGGAGGATAGCCCGTCCACTAGTTTATTGTCTGGTCACTGTATGGTTCTCTGTTTGCCATTTTCGTTCTGGTTAGATTTTTATGTATAAAAGTGTGGCTCCAACGTGACCTGTTGCTAGTCTATTACAAACCCTAACTTAGGGTTTTGTGTTTGACCTGTATGGTTGTAATTTTTGGTTGGATTTACACTCGTCGTGACTATGTTGGTCTCTGTATATGTGAGGGAACTCGGCCCTATCGATTGTAGCTATAAATTGCTATTCTGGACAATGTAAATGAAATTCGTTTTGATGAAAGAAATGTATGGTAATTGTTACTTGTGGTATCTTCGCTTGTCCTTCGATTACATTGTTGGGCATTCGAACTTGTTTGCTTGTCTGTAGTTATGTTGTTGTGCGCTTTTGCGTAAGCGTAACTGGTTGTCTTATGACTTGGAACTTGTTTAAGATTCTCTCTGCTTGTCCGAAATTTAACTGTAACTTATGCTTTTACAATAGCCATGACAGTATGCTGATTTATGATGATACAATGGTCTATTAAGTGATGGAAATATAAATGAAAAACAACAAATAAATATGTAGGCAGTTTCGATGGACAATACTTCTCTGGTTTTGAATGCTTGATAGTTTCTATTAATGAATTTACTCAACTCCTTCTCTTCTGAACTGAACCTTTTCCATTACATGTCTTTTTGGCTTTATAGCCCTCTATCTTCAGTTAAGGCTTGCAGTTTGTTTTTTTTCTGTTACAAAGATAGTTACATAACTTCTGTTTCTATCCGTAACTATAATCATTTTGACATTACAAGACTTGTAGGAACAGTTAAGGGTTATTTTTCCTAATTACATAAACTACCTTTTAATCAACAATGAAACTATAATAATCCTAAACTGGAAAAATAAAAGACATCTAATTGTTGCTGACTTGTAAAATAAAATAAAAGAAAAATTATTCCCAATAGAATTTAACAGTTCAATCGACCCTCGCTTGTGAACCTGGTTGGAGTCCTTTCTTCCTCGTCACTGTGAGCTGGATGCTCCTGCATCAGGCTCCCAGGGTGAGGAAAGATCATGACTTCAGTTCATGAGCTCCTCCACTGATGTCCCTGTTCGTTCAATCTGCCTGGCGTCAAGCCATGAGCTGTCCTCAATCAGACGGTTCTTCCACTTGACCAGGTACTGAAAATAATTTTTCCGCCGAGTACGCCTAACTACCTGAGTTTCGAGGATGCCTTCGATCTCAGGAGGTTGGACATAAGGCATTTGTTTCTTCCAACTTTCTCTGTCTTCCTGGGTGTTCCCCGTGGATTGTCCGGGTTCATCCTTCCTTCCTTCCAAAAGATCGCCTGTATACAGAAACAAATCTGCCACATTGAAGATAGGTGATATGCCTACTCCAGGTGGTAGTTGTATTTCGTAGGCATTCGCTGAAAACTTCCGCAAGATCTTACAAGGCCCTATCTTCTTGTACTTCAGTTTATTGTACGTACCTTTAGGGAACCGCTCCTTACGCAAGTGTACCAGAACTTCATCCCCTACCTCAAAATGAACTTCTCTTCTCCTCAAATCTGCATGTTCCTTATACTTCAAGCTGCTGTCCTGTAATTTTGCCTTGACCTGTTCGTGTAAATCCCTCATTGCATTTGCAAAATCTTCTCCATCCGCACTCTGTTGTTCCTATAAACCAAGATCCCGAAGCTCATGCACTCCACGAGGGTGCACGCCATAAAGAATCTGAAAGGGACTGAGACCCGTGCTACGATTCGGTGAATCGTTGTAAGCAAACTCTTCTTGCGCTAGCACTCGGTCCCACATTCTAGAATTTTCTCTGACTAAGCTGCGTAACAGATTTCCTAGACTTCTGTTAACAACTTCTGTTTGCCCGTCGGTTTGCGGGTGATAAGCAGAACTGTAGCTTAATTGGGTGTTCATCTTTTTTCACAAGGTACGCCAAAAATGTCCCGTGAACTTCACGTCTCTGTCTGATAGGATGGTTGTTGGTAACCCGTGTAATCTGACAATCTCATTAAAAAACAAGTGGGCCACGTAAGTGGCATCACTAGTTTCCTGACAAGGTACAAAATGTGCCATTTTTTAGAAACAATCCACCACTACCATCACCGAATCATATCCTTTCTATGTTTTTGGTAGTCCCAACACAAAATCTAAAGTCACTGAAACCCACGGTCTGCCTGGAATAGGCAATGGTGTATATAATCCTGTGTTCTGGCTATGTCCCTTTGCTAGTTGACACACCTTACACTTAGCCACAAACGTTGTACGTCCCGTCGCATTCTTGGCCAAAAATAAAAGTGACCAAGTTGCTCCAAGGTCTTGTCAATACCAAAGTGTCCAGCCAATCCCCCACTGTGTTTTTCACGAATGATATTCTCCCTCATAGAACAGCTGGGGATACACAATTGTCCTCCCTTAAAAAGAAATTTCTCCTGTATGTTATAGTCCAACCAAGGACTATTTCCCCTTATCAAAGGGTTTTGGCACGCCTCATAGGCTTCTCTGAAATCTGTGTTTGTCTTATAAAGATCCCGTAAATGTTCAAAACCCAAAACCTGTACAGTGCTTTCCTGTAAAAGTAAAGCTTTTCTACTGAATGCGTCGGCCACCTTATTTGCTTGTCCGCTGATATGTTTCAGCACAAAATTAAAACTCTGCAAGTACTCCACCCATTTGGCATGTTTATGATTAAGTTTGTGTTGCTGCATTACATATTGTAATGCAGAATTATCTGAAAACAGCACGAACTCGTTCCCCAACAAATAATGCCTCCAGTGTCTTAGAGCTTGTACCACTGCGTAAAATTCCTTGTCATATGAGGAGTACTTCTGCCTACTATCATTTAGTTTTTCACTGAAAAATGCTATTGGTCTGTCCCTTGACTGAGTACAGCCCTGATTGCTGTCCCACTAGCGTCACAACGTACCTGAAATAATTTTTGAAAATCTGGTAGCCTGAGAATCGGTCTTTCTGTTATTTTCTTTTTCAATAGCTGAAAGCTTTTTTCTGCTGCTTCTGTCCATCGAAAAGGTTGGCTTGCCTTTTTGATGGTCTCCAACATAGGAGCACAAATTCTGCTGAAATTTTTAATAAACTTCCTGTAAAAACTTGCTAATCCGTGGAAACTACGTACCTCAAACAGATTCTTCGGTGACAGCCAATTTATGATTGTTGTCACCTTTTCCAAATCCATCTTCAATTCGTTCTCTGCTATCACAAATCATAGATAAATTAACTCTCTCTGCAGAAACGTACATTTCTTCAAATTTATCAACAACTTGTTCTGCTGTAGCTTCTCCAACACTTTACGCACATGTCGGAAGTGTTCTTCTCGTGTCTTACTAAAAATAAGAATGTCGTCCAAATAAACAATTACGAACTTCCCAATATATTCCTTTAGCATCTCATTCATGAGTCTCATGAATGTGTTGGGTGCATTGCTCAGCCCGAACGGCGTGACCAGCCATTCATATAAGCCTTCATTGGTTTTAAAAGTTGTTTTCCACTCGTCTCCCTCACGTATCCGAATCTGGTGGTATCCGCTTTTTAAATCTATCTTAGAAAAGTAAGCTGCCCCACTCAAACAGTCCATCATATCATCCATACACGGTAACGGAAATCTGTACCGTACGATGATTTTATTGATGGCCCTGGAATCAGTGCACATCCGCCATTCTCCTCCCTTTTTGGGGGCGAAAACTGTTGGTACAGCACATGGGCTCAAACTCTCCCTGATCAATCCTTTGTCCAATAACTCCTGCACCTGTTTTCTGATTTCTTCATTATCCTTGGGGCTCATTCAATAAGCTGCCTTATTTGGTAAGCTGGCTCCAGGTATGAAGTCGATATGGTGACTAATACTCCGCTTGGGAGGTAACTTATCTGGTAAGTCGTCCACTACTATATCCGTGAATTCTTCCAACATCTGTTGTATTTCTATTGGCAAATCTGTGATTTTTGTATGCAACAGAACTGTCCTTGTCTTTTTGAATACAGCATAATTTATCTCGCTGTTCTCAACCTGCTTTAAAAATTGTTTTCCGCTCATTAGCAATGCCTTAGTTTCATTTACTTCAGCTGCCTCCTTCTCTTCCCTGATGGGCACAAGGGTATGCCTAACCCCATCTTTTTCGAACTTATAACAGTTCAACACCCCATTGTGCGTCACTTTTTTGTCATATTGCCAAGGTCTACCCAACAAGATGTGACATACGTCCATTGGCATAATATCGCAAATGATTTTATCCTTATACCGTCCTATCTGAAATTCAACTTCACTCTGCTCATCCACCAGTAACTGGTGCCCCTTCTGTAGCCATGAAACTCGATATGGATTGGGGTGTTTCAAACGCTTCAGTCCTAACTTCTCCACCATCTCGGTTGACACCAAATTGTCAGTACCTCCGCTGTCGATTATCATTTTACAGCACTTACCTTGCGATTTACAAACTGTCCTGAACAGAGCTTTCCATTGCGTCTGCTCAATACTCTCATCAACTGGCTTCAACAACACCTTATGCAGCACTAAAGCTTCTCCTGTTTCTGGGGCATTTTCTGCCTCTTGAGGGGGTGCTGCTGCTTCCTCTGGTTGCGCCACATACGTGCCTCGCTGTCCAGTTGAATCTGTTTCTGGGCACTCAAAAGAGCGGTGCCCCCACTTGTGGCATCTGTAGCACTGGTAACCAGTTCCCCTTCCACGGCCATTTCCTCTGCCGCGCTGAAACGATCTGCCACCTCTCGTTCCATCTCCCTTTTCTGTTGTTCCTGAAGTCCTTGAACTACTAGCTTCCTCGTTGTTGCTGGCAGTTCGGCCCCTGCCATAGGACTGGCCTCTTCCTCTGGTAGACCCTCGTCCTCTCCGGGCATTCTGTCTTCGGTTAAGTTTCTCATCTGCTTTGATCGCGCTCTGGTATGCCTCCTCCATATTGTTGGGAGACAAAATGCTTATTTCATCCAAAATCTCCATCCTCAGCCCATTTACATATCTGGCTGTCCTTTCTGCTGTATCCTCTGTGTATCCAGCTCGCAAATTTACCCGATAAAATTCCTCTGTATACTCTTTCACAGTCAGTCCCCTCTGTCTCAAATTCTGAACCTGTCTATGTAACGCGATTTGGTAATCTCTTGGCAGAAATATGCCCTTCAATTTAGCTACCATCCTTGTCCAAGTTTTTATCGGGGGTTTGTTCAACCTCTTTCTCTCGTTCTGGACACTGTCCCACCACAGGGTTGCGTGTCCTTTCAGCTTTGTTGCTACAAACTTGACCCTACGGTCCTCACTAACTTCCTCGCATTCAAAATACTTGTCCATCTCGCTAATCCAATCTAATACAACGTCGATAGATAAACTGCCATCGTAGGTTGGTAATCCTGGTTTTGTTCTGCTGTTTGACAATAATACAGACTTCAATAACTTCACTTCTGGCGAGTCACCTTCAGGCCCATCTGCTGCCACTTCCACTTCTTCGCTCACATCACCTAACTCTGGATCTCTTCTCCTGCCTGCCTCTACTACTTCCAATCGAGCAGTAAGAACTCTGAGTTCTTCTCTTAATGCCTCATCTGCCATTCTACGAGCACCTCGACCTCATCCCCGTCTACCTATATCCATTTCTCCCAAACCTCTTCAACTCAAACTGCTCTGATACCACTCTGATGGGAACCAGCCCACTTGGCGACGCTTTATGCTTTGTGTTATGTATCGGATTGATTACATGGCAGATGTATGATATTCTCCCGCGGTTCTGTAGGTTGGTGATAGCTGGGTAGTAAATGCGGGCCTTAATGACAGTACCCTGCCTCGGTATACTCCTCAACCCTAATGTTAACGCGGTCTCTCGATCCTTCCTTTGGTTATTGTTTTGTTGCGCCGAGGGTTTTGTTAGCTCTGCATTGAAAAAAGGATGGTTGTGTTATGCTGTGATTTCTTCGGCTTTGTAGCGAAACTTATGGGTAATGTGTTGTGGTTTGACTGGTCCTAGATACTGTATGAGACCTTCGTTTCGCCTATCGTTGTCCTGTTCGTTTGTTTGATAGAAAATCTGTCTAGCTATGGAGGCTATTTGCTTGGTTTCGTGCTCAATCCTCGGTAAGTCACACTGCTACTTCACTGGTTCTAGCATTTATGGATTCACCGGTCATTCTGCTTGCTTGTAGTTATGATCGTAACATCGGTTGGTCATATTCGACTGTGGTTCGAACTTAATCTCTCTGTCCACTGTTATATGGCTTTCATTGTGCGGTTTCTGTATGCACTACTGGTTCTCTGAGATTTTCATTTCAAGTTCGATTTGTTGGTAATTATCTGGGTTTGTCTGCCTTCTCACGACGCAGCATTGGTTTTGGTTGGAAGCTCAGGGTTTCTCGAAATGCGCCTTCGAATTTAATACAGGTACATTATCTTTCCATGCTTCAATTCCACCCTCTCTTTGTTCTGGGTCTAACCCAACTTGCCCCTTTTCTCTCCAGTCACTCAATTTCGTTCACTGTTCCAGTTATGGCTTCTCTTCGCGTCCTCCAGGTAAGGATTTCATTTTCCAGGTTGATTTTCTCTACAGGATTTTGTTCTCCTCTGTATTCTTCCTGTACCATACACTAATTTTATCTTTGGCTCCTTGCAGGTCCTTATAGGTGACCTGGGTGGCGTATTCTCCTATGCTCGGCTGTGTTGGTTGCTTGCCTTCTGGGTAGGCCTGAAACTCGCTTCTGTCTGTGAATGTTGGTTTTTGTTCTGAGGATGACCCGGTTCACTAGTCTGGTTATTTGGTCACTGTAATGTTATTCGTCTGTAGTTTTAGTTCTGTTCGACTCCATATGTGAAGGTATGGGAGTCCAGCGTGACCCTGGTTGCTGGTCTGTTACAAACCCTAACTCAGGGTTTTTCGTTTTGACCTGGGTTTTTGTAATTCAGTCGTATTTGCTTCAATTGTGTCTAGACTGGTCTCTGTTCCATGAAATGTGACTCGGCCCTACCGACTTTGCTGTAGGCTGTTGTTCTGACAATTGAAATGAAATTTTAATAGAAAAAGAGTGTATGGTTATTTGTTACCTTGGCATGTTCGCTTGTCCGTCGTTTGTGTTGCTGTGCATTCGAACGTGACCGTGACTGGTTGTATTATTTGGTCTTTGTTAATTGAACATTGTAAACTTGTAATGTTGCTCCACCACATGCGTAAATAAGTATGTGACTGTTTATTTGGTGACTCAGAATTCGTTAAAAATTCCATCTGCTTGATTTATATTCGACTGTGAATTATGCTTACACAGTAGCCATGACAATGTAATAATTTATAATGATACATTAGTTTGTTAGGTGATGAAAATCAACACATATTTATACAGACAATTTAGATGGACAATAACTTCTCTGATTTTGAATGCTTGGTCTCTTCTATTTCTGAATTTACTCAACTTCCTTTTTCTTGAACTGAACCCCTTTCTGTTACATGTATTTTGGCTTTATAGCCCTCTGTTTTCAGTTGATGCTTGCAGTTGGTTTAACTGTTACAAAAATGGTTACATAACTTCTATTTCTATCCATAACTATAATCATTTGGCATTCCAAGACTTGTAGGAACATTTGATGGTTATTTTTCCTCATTACATAAACTACCTTTTAATTAACAATCGAAACTACAGTAATCCTAAACTGGAAAATAAAAGAGGTATCTAACTTTTGCTAATTCTGTAAAATAACATAAGAAGAAAAATTATTCCCATAAAACCTTGACAGTTTACTCGGTCACGAGCTGTTGAACCTGGTTAGATTTCTGCCCAATTACGGTGAGCTGGATGCTCCTGCATCACATGAGATGGATCATTCTTTTGTTTAGTTTTATTAAATCTTAAGTAAGGTTTTATTACTCTTTTGTAATCCATAAAGTCAAAGACTAAATTGGTGTATGAGACCCCTTTGTTTGTGGGACAAGGGACCTGCCTCCATATAGCGATTCGACTACTAAAATATATGGGGGTGTATATACTCTATTTCCCTTTGGATTTGAACCTACGACCTCTTACGAATATTCTTAACCTTCATGCCTACTCAAACTATACATAATTTCTTTTGACTAGATCTATGAGGATTTGAACCAACAACTTTCACACAAGTTCCTTAACAATACACTCTATCATCGACTATTCTAACCGTTTCAATGTCATAGGTCAAATTTAGATTTTTAGTAGAGATTAATAAATAAAATATATTAAATTAAATAGCCTCGCCATAACTTCATTTTTCTTATAAATCATATTCACATGCAGAGAACATCACTATTGAATACCACTCCCATGTAAAAAGGCTCCAATTATGAAGCTAATTATTTAATTTTTAATTGTTAAAAATAATTCAATATTCTTTTAGAGGGGAAAGGATATTTTAACTAGTAAAGACTACTCGAAAACACTAATTATGTAATAGTGTATTTTTTATCATTATTCACACACAAGTGCACAAGAAAGGAGTCAATCCCTTATATATGAAACTTTAAGGATTTTAAAGTAGAGAAATGAGACAACTTGTTTATTCACAAATTGATCTATAAATTTTTGTGGATATTCCACTACACAGTTTATCACAACATATCTAATAGAAATACACTGAAATATATACTATGAGGGTCAATTCCCTTACATTATAGATTTATTAATTACCATTTTTTGTTTATGCATGTAATAGGTAAAATGTGAAAAATAAAACAATGAAACGAAATCACACACCAACCATAATTAATACAATATATGCTCCAAGAAACCTTTATGGGAGAGAACCGAGCTAGAAGGTGAGCTTAGTATGCTCTCTTTTGTCTAGAATAGAAGTAACACAAGTACAAAGGAGAAGGTATTCTTTTTGGAGTTATCTCAGTCCTATGGCCTAATAGGTTGCTACAGACACTAAACACCATCTATTGTGCTCTCTCACTCCCACTCATAGGTTGTTCTACTCTATTGCAGAACAAAGATCCAATCAAGATCCCTTTTCCTTCTAGTGGCCCAGTTATAGCACAACCTAATAGCCAACGAGGGGTTAAGTTTGACACCTACAACTCTCAAATAGAGTTAGAAATTTGACCCTTATAGAATCTTTTTTATAGTATTCACATGGTTAGCCAATTTTCCATGATTAGTATCAACTTCCAGCATGCATAACTCTTTCATATGAACTTTGATTAACGTCTTTCTTGCATCGTTGGAAAGGTATCTTACTGTAGAATAGAATCATATGGTCTAATTCTTAAGAGAGAACCCCCCCCCCCCCCCCCCCCCCCACTCCCACCCCCCCCAAAAAAAAAACATCATTTAAGGTATCAAAGTGATCCCAGCAAGTTTCAGACCAATATTATCCAAACTGAATCTCGTCCATAAAACTATTCCTATAAGTTGGTTCCTTCCAATTTTTCACTCTAAAATCATCAATATGGATGAAAAATTATATAATGATCCAACACAGATGAAAATCCAAATATAATGGAATGAATTATGAGCTTTCTCTAACTTGTTGTGATCTAAATAATGTTTATAATTACAATTCTATTAATAAACAACAATGAAAAGGCATAGTTTTTTTTCAAGGAAAAATTGCAACTTTCTATTAATAAAAATAAAATGTTACATAGAGAATACGCAAAAGTGCATTCATAAATTTTCCCTAAGGACCCTACGTATGCGCTTTAAGCACTCATAGTAGCTAGGCTACAAAAAAATTAAAATTACATTTGGCAAGATAAACTAGTCTTTTTCTTTTTTTCCCTTTTTTCTTTTGAACTTTTTTCCAAACCCCAAGTGATGGAGTAGTCATAACAATTGCCAACTCATCACTTTTTGAAATTTTTGAGGCTTCTTTATCTAATTCTGAGCTATTAGAAACATGAGATTGCTTTGTTCCACCCGAGCCTTGATTGTTGCCCTTTTCCTCGTGTTGATTCAATTGAATCAGAACCATTGCTGAGTTATTGGGATTCTCTGTTTATTTGTCCCGATCCTTCAACTTCTCTTCTCCCTCCTTTTGAGTGCCTTGTTGATCTTATGTCTTTGGATGTTGTTAGGTCTCATCCATTTCTTCATCCTCATCATCTAAAGAAGGTGGGTATGGGAATTTCCATCCTTTTTGCTTTTGTTTTCTTTTCTTTGTCCTTTTCTTTGCTTGTGCGCGTGTGTTCTACAAGTGCCATGTTTGATGGAAGATCCAGCAACTAAAGGTGGTATTTTCATAATATAACCATTGTGTCCACTTGAAGTCTTAATGTGTCAGATGAATACAATCTGGAAGGCCTTTGCTTAAATCCATCTCCACACATATGCATGCAAAAGTGAAGATACTTTTGTCCATTCTTTCCCGATCTATCTTTAGGAATCTTCCCAAAGAGTTCTCATTGCCTTATAAGACCTGATGGTGCCAAAAGGGGAACGAGAGATTATAAAGCCTTACCCACACTGTCATTTTTGTAACCACCATTATGTTGGCACCAAAACCAGAAAACCATCGGGTTACAAAGGCACGTGCCCTTCCCCAAAACCAGGGTCCTTCATTTATGACATAATTAAAGTATTTATGATTATCGAATTGAACCACAAAAAAAAAAATTGCACACAGATAAATGTCATAGTCTGTGGTGTAATTGAGGCAGATCCACTAATTTAGATCTTTGAATATTGGCTAGGAACCATTAAATCAACATATGATAGCTTTTGCTTGCAAAATAGTGAAAATATCACTTACTTCTGGTAATTTTATGGACGGATCTGGAGCTTTCTCCACTTTTTCTATGAGGTATGGACCCAAGATTGTCATATTTGGGGCTTGTTTGTCATGTGTGGTGGCATTCCCTCCCAATGCCTCCTTAAATGAGACTGAACCCCTACTAGCAGAAGATGATCCAGTTGGGAAGCTCGCTCCTAGGGCACCACCTTGTAGTGTTAAATTTAGGATAATGGTAGAATTCCTTTGAATACCATAGTCTTTCAAATGGATCACATCCTGCAACACTTTTCCTGAAAAACTCAGGCTTTGTAATGAAGCAGGAATACCTGTGACATTTTGGGCACTTTACTTCAAATCTATCACTAGTTTCTATCCACGAACCTTTAGCACGATCGATTTTCCAGTAAAGGTTTTGATAAAAACCTAAAAAAAAACTCCCCTGAATCTATTTTTGCACATTGTGATCTCCCTTCTACCTGTCTCTCATTTGGATCTAGAACAAAACGATATATCTGGGTTTTATGAGAGGTGGGGGAACTCGCTAAGAAAAATTATTTGGTTCCCTGATGCATGTAGGTATCCAGCATGAAAACACCGTAGGTAAGAGATACTACAAAGGGTTGTCCCTACAACCCTCGTTGTCCAAAACTATCCATCTTGAGGAAATGATGGAATGAATGGATGGAGGCGGGTGGTAAGGTATGGCACCATTGATCAATATGACCTTCAAGGGTGAGGTAGAAAAACACACAAGAAAACTCTTCATCATCGATTTCGTAAGATTCACAAAATTTAACAAAATCAGAAATGTGTGCGGATATGGATGTTCCATCCTCACCATCAAACTTTAACTGAGACAAGTGATAGAGAGGCTCATTGGGGATTGGAAATTGATAAATGGATAGATTAGAGAAACACCACGGAAGTAAGATTTGATGATGAGCCATTTGAGATACGAGGTTCAAAATAGACTTAACAGGCACAACTTGTCATCTACCCCTCCTTCTAGCACCATTGTTAACGGTGTTGGAAATCCGTCAACCAAGGGTCTCCCCAACACGAAGTCCTAACTAGACCTCACATGGTTTGGAATAGGAGCCCTATCTAGAGTCATTAGAGGAAATTATAGTCTAAAAGTGGCCTCCTAAGGAAAAATAATAAAATAATAGTTAAAAAATTAAAATAAGAGTTATGAATTTTGGAGGAAAAAAGAAAATCATTTTTTCTAATTGTATTTTTGGCTTATATCCCTATAGGTTTACTCAAGTTTCAAGTGAAAACACTCATTGTATGTGAAATTAATTCCACATCCAATGAGTACACATTATGCATACTTTTGAGAATGCCCATATTGATAAAAATTGTAGATACATTAAAAACATGTGTTGAAAATGTTTTTTTAGTGTATCTTCAATTTTTATCAATTTGGGTCTTCTCAAAAATATGCATAATGGGTAGTTTTTATATGTGGAATTTAATTATGCATCCAATGAGTGTTTACACTTGAAACTTGAGTAAAGATATAAGGAGATAAGTCAAATATACAATTGAAAAAAGTAGTTTTTATTCTTTTTCCCTCCAAAATATTTACATGTACCTCCTTTTAAATTTAAAGGATTTTGATTGGTTTATATGTTATGACATGGAAATTACATGAAAATTTCATGGGCGCTTTTTGGCTAAAATTTTCTCTAATGACCGGCCCAGTTGCCATGTAGTCTGATAGATTTTCCTTGGCTCTGACTGTTAGCAAGAGAGAGGAGTGCAATCGTACTTTCGAAAAGAAAGAAGGGGTACCTAGTGAGTGTTCTGTTGTAGGTGTATCAAAGTTCTTCTATTGCAGAGAGAAATAGTAAAGTGAGCTTCTAAAAGAGAGATAATAGTACCACCCTAGAAGAGACACACGCAATCAAGAAGGATATGTCTAACATCTAGCAGAATAGTTCAAAAAAGATGCGACTATCATTACAACCAATCAATGAGAAAGATCTATCTAGTATCCCGCGGAATAATCCACAAGGATGTGAAAAAAATAACAACCATTACAACACATTCTCAATAAGATAAGCACTAAAATAACTTAAATAGTTCAACTACTTTAGCACAGATGGAAGCAAACATGCAATACAAACATCCACAGAATAATCTTACAAATATTCATAATCCATGCATGAAGACGTGTTTCCCTTGAAGGTTTCTATTATTAAGTAAAAGTTCCAAGACACATGTATATAATGAACATCACTAGCTCCAATAGGGGAGCATTGGAGCCACCCCTTGCTCCTCAAAAGAATTGATATGTCTCTCTAATGCCTTGCGAGAGGGGCCAAAGTGGAAAGTTCCTTGCTCATACAATGAGAGTGTATATATAACCAAGAGGTGATGACTGTTCGACTTCCTATGACTTTTGACTTTACCTGACTCTTCATATTCTAAATGTGTCCTTTAGACTTCCACTTTATAATACATTTTGAATAGGTAATTACATAATCCACAATAATGATGTGGCATATGATGACTTGTGACAAGATATGACATGACACTGGTGGCATGGACTACATGTTGATGTGGCAGTGCCAAGTTGCCCTTCTTTTTGCTTCTTCCTTTGTGTCTTCTTGAAAATATGTTACATTTTCTTCTTCCTCCTCCTCCTTATGACCTGAAGATGAGGAGTCTTCCATGTGATCTTGATCTTCATATTCTATAATAGTCCAGTGTTCCTTCGTCATCTCGCCTGATGATCATATGATCGCTTCAGCTCATTATGTGTCTTCTATCATGTCCTCCTTCTCCATCTCCTTCTTCATCATCTTGTCATAGCATGGTAGAGCACCTGCATCTGTAATCCACTCATGACTAGACAACATCAATTTGATAAACCTGTAGTCTAAGATGGTGCATATTGATCTTCTGATTGTGCTGGAACCAGGTGACAGGATGGGAGAGAGGCTCAGTAACTACAAAATTGTGTAGCTCAGGTAGTTGGGGGTTAAGCTTGAACCTTGAAACTGTGTAATGTGCAGTTCAAGTTGTTTTGGGGAAGAAAACTACACAATCTAGGACAGGATGAGGGGATGGGCACTTGATTAGCCTACAACACAGTTCTGGAGGATAGAGGAGCCCAGGCGATTACGCAATTTTGAAGTTCAAGGGATCAGGGTTGAGTCTTGAGCCTTGGGACCTCACAATGCGTAGTAATGACTAAGCAGGAGAGAGAAATTTTGTAGTTTTAAGAGGAAGTGAACTAGGTTGAAGGGATTTTGCACTGTTTCATCCAACTGCATAGTTCTGGGAGGTAAAGCAGGTATGGTGATTGTGTAGTTCAAGAGCTAAGGGTTGAGCTTGAGCTCAGATATTGCACAATGTGCACTTGGGGCTAGTCTGAAGGACTGGATTGCCCAATTCTGGGAGCTAAAGGGCAAGCTTGAGCACTGGAACTGCACACATTTGCATAGTCCTGGGAAGCAAGAACTGTGCATTGTGCAATGTCAAGGGACAAGGATGCAACTTGAGGGTTGGAACTGCGTAGAGCGTAGTTAAGCAAGGTCAAACAAGGCTAGATTGTTGGGGAATTTACAAAAATTGACCAAGTGTGGGACCGAAGAGGCTAATGTGAATAGTGATATGACTTAACTGTGATCAAACACTTGAAACACTTTGATGACACAACAACATAGATCATCCAGAACATGTTAACCACATATTTCCCTCAATGCGACAACTTTGCGATGACTCTATGACAAGTGTGACACTAAAGGTACACTTTGCAACGATTGTGATGACACTTGTGCTACTATGCTTAAAAAATTGGGAATGAGTGCGACTGGTGTTTACATGGTTAGAACAAATCATTAACACGAAGATAACCCATTGAAACCACTAGAACAAGCATACATACATTGTGTGACAACTAACATGCAAAAAGATGACAATTGCTAAAACGTGAATGACTCTTATGATATGTGAACAACAGCTAAAGTAACACATGACAGAGCAAAGATAACATGAAAATGACACTAATTAGAGTGAAAGAAAGTGAAATTGAAAACTCAAAACATGAAAATGACACTTGTGAAAATAAAGGTGCATGGAAGCGACAATTTGCAAAACTCACTAAAATGGAAGTACAGACGTAGCTAGAATGTGAGAAATTGTCGTTATCAATGCACATTGACTATCAACATGGATTGTACATTGCATAGGCACAGTCTTGATGGGTCGTGCTATGCTTATTCAAGCTTGGATAAAATAATTATCTCATGCACTTGTTACAGACTAAGCATGTGTGAGAAAGTGACTTCGACACTTCCAATCCAAGAATGGAGCTCAGAAGCATCAGTTGACCAAGAAGTGACTACAGAATGATCGATCGCAAGATCTACAGTAAGCTCCAAAATTCAAGTGGATGTAAAATTTTGGAGGGTGTTTGTTGCAGCGAGAACACCTGGGAAATGCTTAAAAATTTGTATGAAACTCCCAATACTAATAGAGTATTATTTTTAAAGAAGAAAATTCTCTCAATTAAGATGGAAGTAAATGAAACTATTAGTAATTTTCATTCTAGAATCAAAGAAATTTCTGATAAGTTTGGTGCTATTGGTAAAAATATTTCAAGTAATGATCTAGTGACAATTACATTGAATGTGATATTAGATGATTATCATATGTTTATCGCTAGAATTTCAGCTCAAGAGAAAGCTCCTACTTTTGATGAATTAACAGGATTTCTCTTGTAAGAAGAAGAGAGAAGGAAGAATATCAATGGAAGATCTCAAAGTTTAGATTTGGTGTTGGTGACAAAAGGGAAGCAACCATATAGAGGAAAGTCATGGTATAAGAACAAAAGAGGCAAGGCATATCCAAAGCCAAATCAAGACACCACACCATCAAGGATAAATACCTATATGAAGAGGAAGGGTGTATGCTTCTACTGTGATAAGCCTGGACACTTTGCTAAAGATTTCCATCAAAAGAAATTTGATGAATCTAAGCATAGAAGGTATTCAAGCAACTTTGTTGATCAAGAAGCTTTAGTTAGTGATCACTTAAATAATCTCAAATTATTCATTTTAGAAGTTTCCTTATCAACCAAAACGGATGATGATAATGTATGGTCCATTGAATCTAGTGCTTCAATTCATATGACACACAAAAAGGAATGGTTTGATACATATCATGAAAATAATAATGGAAGTCACATCTATTTACGAGGTAATCAATCTCATGCAATCAAAGATTATGGTGATGTATGTGTAACTTACCAGATGGCCATGTAAGACAAATACAAAATGTGATGTATGTTCCTGGAAGTAAGAAGTATCTAATTTGTGTGTGCACCATTGCATATTAGAATCTCAAAGTTGAATTTCTTAAGTCACATTGTGTTGTCAAGGATATACAAGATAACTACAACATAATAGAAAGAGGAGTGTGAATGGGGGGCTTATACAAGCTTGATGTGACCAGCAAAAGTCATCATGTGTTTCCATCCACTACCATGACAACACAAACTCTTTGGCATCGAAGGTATGGCCACCTTAACTATCATGACTTGTTGTTGCTACAAAAACAAAGAATGGTAGAGGGACTTCCATTGTTAAGGAATGCATATTCGGCATGTGAAGGGTGTGATTTAGGGAAGATGCATAGGTAAGAGTTCCCCACTCATATAGATAGAAGAAAAAGGGATATTCTTGAACTTTTGCATATAGATGTATGTGGGCTTATGTAGACTAGATCATTAGGAGGATCATATTATTTCTTAATACATTTTTATGATTTGATAAAATATAATTGGGCTTATTTCATGAGAAAGAAGAGTGATGTATTTGAATATTTCAAAGATTGTAAAAACTTGGTTGAGAAGCAAACAAGAAAATACATCAAAGTCTCCCGATCTGATCAAGGGGGGGAGTATAGATTAGGAGAATTTGTCAAACACTGCAAAGCCCATGGAATTGTACAATAGTACATAATGCCACATACTCCACAATAGAATGGAGTAGCTAAAAATAAGAACAAAACCTTAGTAGAATGTGTAAGGAGCATGATGAAAGGTAAAAATCTTACCATTGATTTTTGGGCATAAGTTATTAGTATTGTTGTTTATTTAAAAAATAGAAGTCTCACAAAAAGTCTAAAAATAAGACTCCATTTGAAGCTCTTTATGGTTCTAAACCAACACTAAGTTATCTAAGAATATTAGGAAGCAAAGTGTTTGCTCATGTTCTAAAAGAAGATAGGAGAAAATTTGACGTCAAAGCCATCAAGTGTATTTTCATTGGTTATTGTTCTGATCATAAAGCATATAAGATGTTTGATCCTTCTACTCATAAAGATTTTGCAAGCAGAGATGTTTTGTTTCATGAACATGTAGATGAAGGCCATAAGGAGGACAATTATTATGCATGGCATATTCTTCGTGATTGTGATGATGTTAGAAAAAATGTTGATGACAAACAGGAGTACAAACAAGAGGAAGAATCTAGTGATGTATACATCTCAAGCAGTAAGAGAACAACTAGAGGAGGAAAAGAATCACCACAAAGCAAAAGAAAGGATGAAAGCAATGAACAACCAAGAAATTCCTCACACCAAGTTCAACCACCAGTAAGGTACAAAGGCTATGCCTTGATGACTAAAGTGATGAATGTACTAGAGCCTTTGAACTTTAAAGAAGCTAATGAACATGCATAATGGAGAAATGCAATGAAGGAAGAATATGATTCTATTATAAAAAATGATACATGAGAATTGACATAATAACTTAAAGATAAAGTTCCCATAGGATCAAAATGGTTGTTCAAAACTAAATTTAATGTTGATGGAACTATTGATAAATATAAAGCTAGATTTGTAGCAAAGGGTTATTCACAAATATAAGGGATAGATTATGAAGAAACTTTTGCACCAGTAGCTAAAATGAACACCATTAGAATGATGGTTTCATTGGCGACTAAGCATAACTAGAAGCTAATCGGTTAGATGTCAAATCAACATTTTTGAATGGAGAAGAAAGAAGAAAATGATACTATACAACTTGAATTAATGATTCAAAGCCAGACTATGTTATAATTCAAACACAATTTATAATTTGGCTCCTTGCTAATAACAAAGGAATTATTTTTCATTTTAATATTTGAATCTATAAGTTGTATTGGGGTTTCTTCTTTAATATATAGAGAAATTGCTTTTTATTTGTTAATGTATATGCATATCGTTGAAGTTTAATTAATTGGCTATTCAGTTTCATTCAACAATACTTTGTTCCATGCCCACTGTTGTCGTCAGTAGGTATCATTGTGGATTTTTAATTAGATTAGATTTTTAACATGTTAAGGAAGTCATGAGATTATTTATAATCCATCTGCATTTCTATTTTATGAACGGGTAGTAAAATCTCTCATGTCTGCATTTCTATTTTATGATTGGGTAGTAAAATCTCTCATGTTTGTGTTGAGCTTGTAGCAATTGTAGAATATAAATTGGTTGAGTAACTTTGCATTGGTTAAGTTATTTGTTAATTTTATTATTGATTTAAGATATAAGCTTTCCATGCTAATAATAGTTGTAGGATATGGATTTGACTTGGTGACTTGTTGTGCATTGGTTGTGGATAAATTTATTCCTAATAAGAAATTGTAGCCTACACAAATAGTGCATAATAAGCTTAAAAAAAGACTTACTTTTGATTGATAAAATAATGAATTTCTCTAATGTAATTTCTACCAAAAAAACACTTTACTTAATTCATTAAAACACAAACAAAAATAAATAATATGATTAGTTAGTTATTTATTCAAAGCAATTAATTAATTAATTAAAACAATTAAATTTTACTTTCCAAAACCAAAAAAAATTATCATAAATAAAATCCATAAATCATCTCTTATGATCCTCACAAAAGCTACTTCTAATAAAATGATATATTCATAGTAATATTTAACCTTAATATCGTATAAGAAAACTAAAAGCTAACATTTATTATAATATCACATCTAATGTGATAAATCTTATTACATATTATTTGTTATAAAAAAAATTACCAAATTTATTTTTATAAATAATTTTTACTAATTTTTTAATTATTATTTTAATTTAAATTATATTTCTGTATGGGTTGGAATCCTCCAATGTTTTACCATTATTACAAAAAAAATAGCAAAAAATAGCCCACCATCACATTTCTAAAATATTAAAATCTATATAAAATAGTGTGCCATCCTATCATATCATATTTGTCGAATTTCTAAAAGATTCTAGAATTTAGATAATAATAACCAACAATACGTTTATGATCACCCGCAAGATATTCTGACATAACATATAACATCATGTGTACAAGATATTCTGACATATCATATAACATCATGTGTACGAAACTTCTAGAAGATTCTAGATCTATATAAAATGACCAACAATACATTTACGACAACCCATGGGAACCGCACCTTGTCCTCCCTATTTTTCGGGGTCCAACACATCAAATCCACGCGTCTCCAGCACTCACCTACTACCATGATACTGTTTGGCTGCGAACATTCCATCGGCCACGCCAACCCTATTCTCTTTTGGATTATAACGCAGCTTTCCTCTTCCAATTCTTAAACGTGTTACAATGTGGAACTAATGTGAAGTTCCATTAAGCCCTTCTATTATGGCGATTTTTATTTCAGATCCTATAGCATTTTAAATGCGGCTTGATATGGCCGCTCGATACCCCGATATAACACGTCGCTATGCCACTGCTATTGAAAAAGAAACAGAGATCAATATGCTCTGGGTATCGAGTGGCCAAGTCAAGCAGCATTTAAAATGCTATAGGGTCTGAAATAGGAGTCGTCCTCTATCATTGGGTGGTACCGTTATCTTCTGGTCATCGACCTCACATTATTTTGGTTTTAGGTTTCGCCATTCCATAGCTTCTACATGATTTGTTGTATCGCCGATCATCGAATTCCCGTCCTACCACGTGAGCACTGCTCAGATCAACGTCCATGAGTTATAGAAGTCAAAGAGGTCAGGCTGCTATATAATTCACGGAGTTGTCTATAATGCGACTTTTTGGAGATTCGGGTGACGGAATCCGGCGGAAGAAATGAGGTTAAATCTTGATTTTTAGCAGTTAAAATGGTTTTTTAACTGCATATTTGGATTCAGCACCCTGAAAAACCCTGGGAGCCATTGATTGTGCAGAAACTAGCTATCAAACTTGGGATTCCAATGAATTGCTGCCGGATTTTGACCGGAAAAATCTGCCGGAAAAACTTTCAAAAAGTCGCGTTATAAACTACTGCCTTTTCAACTGGATGGTTTATTTTTATATTTTCGTTACAATCTATCAAAATGTCTAACGCTAATATTTTTATCATTAAATAAAAAAAAGGATTACTCTCAGTATAACGAATCTTTGATTTAGATCGGCCTTCTTAAGACTTTTTTTAGTCATGAAATTTGGGTTTTATTCTATGGTTGAATCTTTTTAAATTTTTATGGTTTTTTTTGGGAGTAATGATAATTTTATCATTGATTGAAAAATGTTAAAGTTTCGATTTATACAATAGTTGAAAATTATTGTAATTTTTAAATATTTTACAATCGTAATAATTCCTCTTGAATGTTATCTTTGGAAACTACTAGGAGCCGTCATAATTGTTAATGTAGTTTCAAAAAAATATTGGAATATTATTATTTCATGTTTTTTTTTAAAGCAAAAATAGCGGTTTTATGAACTAGAGTTTTTATTTTGAGGATACCAATTTTGTTAATATGGTAACTTTGTTACGTTAATAATTCCAATCTCTGGAGCATGAGCAAAATTCTAAGTCGGAGGACTTTAGAATAAAGTCAAATTCATGGAAGTCCATTAGACGTAAGTCATGTCTCGACTTTCATTGCAAGGTCATGATTGTCGAGGACGGAGGACTCTGCGTATGGATCCGAGGATGTTCGTACGGAAGACTCCAGTATCGACTATTCGTTAAAATGGAATCACGAATCAGTTTAGGGTGGAGTGAGTTAACTAGAACCAGAATTCGAATCAAGTTCGCGCTTGAATAAGAAGTGTAGCTGACTTAGTCGAGTCATACTGCTAGTCAATGGTCCAGCGAGACATGGCCGGGTGAGCGGAACGGTCGGACCCTCTAGTCGACGGCCAAGTAAGTCAAGGTCGGGTGAGTAAGCCAATAGGACTCACTAGTCGACAATTGGCTAAGTTGTGGTCGAGTGAATGAGATCAACAGCGGTCGTGTGAGGCAGTCATTCCAACCCACTAGTCACGGTTCAATATGATCAGTACTATTGAGTGAGGTGAGATGGAGTTGTTAGGTGGTCAGGTGAGTCGACCATGTTAAGGTCGGGGCTCAGATTAAATGTTATGTTTTGTGTTTTCCGATGAGAATGCAAACTTGCGACTATATACGGTGGAACGTACCCAATTCATGACTATGCATCCATAGTGGAAGAACGGCCATGCAGGCGCCATGCGAGATGTTGCATGGCGTTCATCGTTAATATGGAAGGATTTTATTGCACAAACTTTCTATGGCCATAACTCTTGATCGTAAGTTGGATCCGGGTGAATTTTTTTATCCCTGGAATGGTCTCTACGAAATGACCACGGTGGCAATGTATACCTTGTGTTTTGAGAAGGGTCTAAAATTTTAGGACCCCATTTCTATAACTGCATTTTCTAAATTAGGTCATGATAGTAATACCCTCCTTCTACCTTGATATGAGCTAGGGATAGTAGGGATATGTTACCACAGTATATTTACTTTGCACATGGTTTACATAAGTTACCTGCTATATATTTGTTTCCCATCTTTTTTGTTCATGTTCATTGCTTTTCTAAATGGCCTTTTCCTCCTCTTTTCCTTCTAAACCCTTTCATTTTCAACACTATCTAACTTTATGAAATCTCACAAATTTTTTTGTCCTTAACATCGTGAAACTTGCTCATTTATCCCTGTGTTTTGGTTCTTCTATGCTCCTACACTTTTTGGAATGCTTCTATTCAACCTATTGGCCTTTACTAACCTCTCCTTTCTCTCCACTCTAATCTACTTGCCCTCCTCCCTCCCTACCACCAACCATTATGTCTCATCATCGATATTTCTTATACGATAATGGTTGAAATAAAATAGTATAACCTCCCCACACCGTAGCCCAAGTCAATTTAGAGGCCTCTTCCCATCTATACTCTGAATGCAACTTGTAGTCTACTTGGGATGAAAAATATTTTGCATAAAAAGAAACATTTAATCTAAAAGTGTGCAGAAACATTTAATCCGAAGAGACCCAATACATGCAAATGGTTGATTTATATTAATAGATGAAAACATCTATGAACAAAGTCCCAGTTGGGTGCAATGAAACTCACCAACATTTAGATGAAAACATCTATGAACAAAGTCTCAATTGGGTGCAATGGAACTCACCAACATTAAGGGGTGGTTTCTTCCTAAAAAAATCTACAATTTAGACTTCTATAGTGATAGGTAAATAAAAAAGTACCGCCCCCCATTCAAATGAAATGTCATATACAATAATCATGATATACTCTATAACATTTTTGTGTTTTAAGAAGGATTTCTCAATTCTTTAACTTACTAGATAGTTGAGCACAATATTCTCCTGATTACCACTAGTTCAGAACTCTATTATCTAAATCAATATCACCAAACACTTAGAAATAATTTTCCTAATCTCAAACTGATTATTATGTTATTATTCTGTTGTTGTAGTAATTTTCTTAACAATTAACCAATAATTGTAAATATACATTACTTATATTCAATAATATCAATTCTACCTAAAGTTAGCGCCACCCCACTAATGCCAAAAATAGAGAAACTTCAAACGTCACAAATTATAAAACGTCCATTTATATATCGAAAAGATCTTGCGTAATTTTCATCCTGTCCTCTGTATTTGCTATCTTCAAGGGAGAAAATATAATAAGACAAATACACGACCTTGCTGGTGTGGGCCATATACTGCCATCAAATTTAAAAGTAATGCAAACCCGTCGACAGTAGCCCACAGGTCCGGCCCACACCAGACATCCACAAACACCCGTAATCACTTTGTGGACATTAAACTACGTACAGTAGTATGGTCCAAGGTATTTAACGTACGTAGAGTACTACGGTCTGTGGGCACTTAATTTTATTTTTACATGCAATTGGTCCCTAATCCTTTTTTTTTTTCAACAGAAAAATACAATATGCAATTGTTCCCTAATCCTTCTTTTTTTTCAACAGAAAAATCATATTGTATTGATGTATAGAGATCAAAATACAAATGTAGGTTTGATGAAAGATTAATCCAATTCATCCTTGATGATAGTCCGATTCATGGTTCCGTGATTTTCTGTAAATTATCAGATCCATACAGAAAAAGCAACATTGTAAGTTCAGATATTTTAGAATGGTGCATTGTGAGTCCCAGAGATTTGGAACGTTGAAAAAATACCAAAATTAAAACAAAAATATTGGTGCCGCAGAGACTAAGGGGATGAAAATGTTACATGGCGAGAAAAACCGTCTCCTTAAGCTTCCAGAAAAAAGGGTGACTATATGCCCAGAAAATCCAGGAGAGCTTTGATCCGTAAAAGGTCCCTACTCCTTCACTCCCATCGATATCACATGTTTAGTGGATATATCGAACTTTATCACACATATGTGAACGGAGCGTCGTCGTCATATGGCTCTCTATTCAGAGGTAAATTGTATTAATAGACAGCGTGTTTTGACTGTAACGAGTCGACAGTCACGCCCCTACGATTTGAATGGGGGGTCAATCTATGTTTTGAATTCGATTGGAGGGGTCAAGCTTTACGTTCAAAAGCTTCACGCATCGCATGATTCCCTTTCATGTTTCGATCAATAAAAATAGAATTCCGCGTCAAGTCCCCGCGATGAAAAGTGAGGGAGAATCGTTAAATTCTTTATAGGGTAGCATTAGGGCAGAGATTCCCATTGCATCCAGTAAAATAAAGCTGCATTATCCAACCTACTGAGGACTTTGTACTCTATTCAATGTCTCAATTTTCTTTTTATTTGTTTTAATTGTAATTTTAATATATGATAGTTTTAATTAAAATAAAAATATGTCATGTAAATTGAATTAAATTGGTTAAGGTCATATAGTTGGAGGATTTCCTCAGTGTTTTAAATTAAATAAAGAATTTTAGAGGAGATTAGTGTATAATGAGGGTAAAAGTAGACATCAATCACAAATAGAATAATGATTAGGATATAATTCAAATTTTAAAATTACAAAATCAAAATAAATTAAAAATAATATTTATATTTTAAATTATATTTAAAAATATACTTTTTAACTTTAATATTTGTACTAATTTTAATATGGGTTTTGTTACAATGATATAGATTATTAATATCTTATTCTCAAAATTCTATAACTCATTTCATATGACACTTGTTTATATCATATTTTTGTAAATTGATCAATTTATTTAAAATGACAAAAAGACGTAACTACTTCAAAGATAAATCTCAATCTTGATTTGTCAATACTAAAATTGTTGTAAAATATTTCAAATAAGTTAAATCTAAATCATCCACCAAATAGTTAAATTAAAATTCTGAAATACTTGTTCAAAAATAAACATGCCTATTAACATAGTTAGTATATAATTTAATAAAATTTGTATATGAAAAACACATTAAAAAAGTGAAATATTCAACATATATAAAGGTAATGTATGATCAAAATAAGAGTAGATATAGTATTTAGTCTATATAATATTGAGGGAATCTTAGTTAAAAATTCTTAAATAAAAATATAAAGTGAAAGTTGAAAATTTGTATAAGATATATGTCTTTGTTTGTTAAGTTGTGTAAATTGGTTCAAGAGACCTTGACTCAAAGACATGCAAGTTGGATCGTACTCATGGTGGGTCACATCAACCCTTAACATGAGTAATTCTTTACCCACAAAATTTCAAGCCAATAATTTTCACATCAAAAATTGGCGCATTATTAATATATCTCATCACCATCTATTTTAACTAGTAAAAATTATAA
>APFE031320229.1:0-14697 GCA_000404065.3 Pinus taeda | reverse complement strand
GGGGGGGTGAATCAGTGTTAGCAAACCAAACACTTTTTCATACTCAGATTCATATACGCTACTTCAATTAAGGATACCTACGTATATACGCAATTGTGTTTAATGCAACTAGCGTATATCCAATAAACTTATGATTTAGTTAGTTGATCTTCAATGAGTGCATCAGAACATTATTAACCATATGAATAGTAAACAGGTGCAGTAAAACAGAATGGATCATCACACATAAGAAGAATACATGAACACCATGATATAAGGTGGAAACCCAATGTGGGTGAAAACCACCTGCTGCAATTCGTCTCTATATTCTTTTAATAAGAAACTTATTTTTACAATATTTCTGTACTAGTGTAGTTTATACCAATACACAGGCTTCTACCTGCAGAAGGCTACAACCTTCTCTCGTTCTCCAGCTTCTCTTGGAAGGGAGCTACAACCCCCTTAACTCTTGTACTAGCTGATGTACTAGTACATAGGTGCTGACCTACAGAAGGCTACAACCTTCTCTTTTCTTCCATGGACCACATTTCATAAATTTTTAGACTAGATCCATAAATACAAAACAATCACTACTGCAATACAATCATTAACTTTGAATCACCCAACAACTAAATCACTAAAACCCTGTCATCAAAACACAGTCACCAGAACACAAACCAAAGCCCAGAACACTACAACAACCACTAGAACCAACATCAACTTGAAATATCAAATCTCATAATGTATATGCTACTTGACTGTGTCAAACCAACGTGTATACACCCTTTCACCAGAGAGAACCCACGTACATATCTGAAAATAATTACTTATACCTTCACTATAATTTCCAACTTCAAATATACCCAGACCATAAGATATAAAGGATAAAACATGCGTCAGTATTCAGATCTATTCATGATCATACCATATAATGATAATACATTTTAGTCTTTGAGATCTCGGTCCATCAACCTTTATCAACCGCATAGGTGCCTCCTTGGTTCAGATCAAGCAAATCATCACAAACCCATAACCATCATTCTAGATCTCACCCTTCATCAGATATTCATCACTTGCACCCTTCTTAGCCTAATGATCTTATCCTTATATAGGTTTAGGCCTCTCTCAATACCATGGTCCAAAACCACGTAGAACCAATACCTTGGACCCAATACTTGGGGTCAACACTTTGGACCAAATACCATGGACCAAAACTTAGATTCCAACATTTACGCACCTTTCCTTCTGTAAACGTGCGTGCGTAAATATACGTGACTTGGTATATGGTGCACCCACGTTTATATGCTTCTTTGTCACAGCACACCTGCGTATACCTCTCTGATCATTAATTCTTTGCTATTTACTACCTTTACAATGATCTGTCATTTGAGTGAGTTGCCATCAAGGACAACACCTAAATCATAAGGCCAACAATCTCCCCCTTTGGACTTGATGGCAACCACCACACCAAGTCACTCTGCCCCTTTGACATCAAGGGAAAAGGGCAGACCAAGAAGTTCTTTCCCTTGGTATAAATTCTGCTGTCCATACTCCCCTAAGTACCTGCTGAAATCTCTGATTGAGATCCCCTTTGTTTATGCCAAGAGGTACCAATTCGTCCATGCTCCCCCTGAGCACATGCAAGGTCTGCAAAACATGACTCTATACATACATCAATCTCCCAACTAAGTGGGAATACACCATTTTTGACTCATCCACCCAACCAAGTGGGGATATACCAAATGTTTATACATGACTCAAAAACAAGAAACATTACATCATCCATCCCATACATAGTGGGGTAACAAAATACATCATATGACTCACAAAGATCAAGGACCCAAACAAGACCATGATAGTTATCAACAACTATCAGACACCATATGATCTACACCATAAGCATCTGTCACTAGCATCTAGACCTGTAACCTGCAATCCATTCTCTTGGCCAATCAAAAATTAGTAGCAAGATGTGTCAATAAGCATCATCACCAAAGACTTCTAACCATAATGCCAACAATGTATTATTTGAAGCATATGCTCCCCCTGAGCCTGTGCCAACCATCACATACCATGACCGAACCATTTCCTGAGTCTGTTCTACTGCTTTTTCTTCAGAGCTCCATATACGCGACTCTGCAACCTCTAACTCGCGTATATACGTGACTTATCTTCATAATATCTGCGTATGAAAATTGGAATACTGAAGGTCTACACTTTCATTTTCGCCTGTGTCTATTATGTCAGCTAACTGAGTTATGCCACATCTTTCTATCTCTAATTTTGTCTTCTTCAATACCTGGAATTGTAATGATGTATGATCCTCTTGCTTTGGAGTTTGAATTTTTCTCCTACATTCCCTTACTTTATGTCCAAACTTGTTACATGCATAACATCTTACATGTTTCATATTCCTCCTATAGTAGTCAATGGATTTGTGACCAAACATATTGCAAGCAAAACAATATCCCTTGAGGTACCTGGAGCATGATGATATTTCTGTGTGATGGTCTTGACCCATTTTGCTTCTGCATCTAGCCGCAATATGTCCAAAGTTAGGACATTCAACATTATTCATTTGAGAAAATAACCGACTATCACTTCCATAGTTAGGAGGAAAAGATCTTCTTTGAAGAATTTCTTTCCTTGATTGTTGCTGGGTTTGACCACTTATCTCTTCATTGATCATTTCAAGTTTTGCATTAGAATTCCTTTCCTCACCCTGTGAACTAGATTCACTTTCGACAATTTCATAAAAACCAATACCAGTTTTGATAGAAGGGAATCTTTGATCACTAAGAATATTATCCAAAATCATATTACTGTCTTGAAATAGTAACAGTTTATCCTTTCCTTCTAATTTACCTTTTAAGATATTTACCTCAACCTGATGTTGTTCTTCCTTTTCTAGATATTGCTTCCTTATATTTTCTTCAGATTTTCTTCCTTCTTCCACTTGTTGCCTTAATTCGAGCACTTCATGTTATTGTTCTTCAAGATCTTTTTTTAGAGAGAGGATCTTAGATTCAAGTCATTGAATTGTTATGCTATAATCTTTTACTACATCCTGCAACTACTCCCTTACTTTGGTTACTGTCTCCAGCTGTTCTTTTAATCTGGTAACTTCTTCTATTTCTACGTCCTTATTTTCATATGCCATGAGAAGTCTAATGTCTTCATCACTATTGGATGAGTCGTTACTTTTATCATGAGTATAATAACTTCTATTACCTTCTTCAGACATATTTTCTTTGTTATGAGGGCATCTAGTAGTGTAGTGACCAACTCTACCACATGATAAGCATTTGAAAGGTAGCTTACCTTTGAACCTTCCAGATCCCCATTCAAGATTCTTGACAAAATTTACCTCATATTCTTCTTCTAAAATGTATCTTGATTCACAGAGTTTTTCTTTTCCATTTGCTGATACTTTAAATGTGGCTTCTCTCGTATCTGATGGTCCTCCTTTTCTCATCTCAAAAGTAGTTAAGATTCCGTGTAGCTGTGTCATAGTGATTTTCTGCAAATCCTCCTTTTCTTCTATGGCAGATACTTTGGATTCAAATTTAGTAGACAAGGATCTCAAAACTTTTTCAACTAAGACAGCTTTCTTAATTTCTTCACCTAGAATCCTCATACATTTGACAATCTCATCTATACGCAGGAAGTAATTAGATATGATTTCATTACTATGCATCTTACGAGTTTCATACCGTATTCTGAGAGATCGAAGCGTAGCCCATTTTACCTGATCATCTCCTTCGTAGGTCAGAATGATTTTGTCCCATATTTCTTCGGCTGATTTGAACTGCATGACCTTGACAAATTCTGATTGTGACAAACTTCCCAATAAGATAGTAACAACTTTGGCATTGAGTTCATATTGCTTCCTATCTGTTGTATCTGTAGGAGTTGCTAATGGATATGTATATCCTCCTTCGATTATTCCCCAAACATCTGTTCCAAGCGATTGTAGATATGTTGTGGTTCTTATCTTCCAGTAGACAAAATTGCTTCCATCGAAGATTGGTGGTCTAATCGATCCCTCTCTTTCGTGATTACTCATCTTGATGGATCTTCCTTCAAGCGATCAAGCTTTGTTGGGCTCCAGATTTGATCTCATTTTGCTTTAATAAACATATCTAGTTATCCATTTATCCCTCATTTTCATCTCATTCATCTCACTTTAATGAATATTTGATGTTTAAACAGGTATTTAACTTTGATTTATCAAATTCTAAAGTTTTTATTAAAGTTTGAGTTTTAGTGCAATTTTGGCAGTTTTAAGAAATTCCCATAATCACTTCATGACTGATATGGATGCAGGCCACCTCAGCACGAATGGGATGCATGAATAGAAGGCTTGGTAACTAGGACTAAGCTACCTATGCTTGGTTTCAGGAGAACGAGTTTTCTTATGCCTTTTTGGAGCTAGTCAATCATGACTAGTCATCCAGAAATCCCATTTAAATAGGGCTGTTTTAGGATTCCCTGATTTTAGTCATATATTTTGGGATGAGGAAGTTGGATTCGACCTGGATAGGTGGATTAGGATAGCTATGTTTGTTAGAGATATTTCAGATCAGTTGGTTTCATAGACTCATTATTTAGGAGCCACATTTTGATGGCTCAACATACTGGACATTTGACATTGTTATGCTGTAATATTTTTGGTGTGAAGACTTGGAGTTGGAGACTTATGTTACTTTTATTTTTCTGATCAATACATGGATGGTTAACTGATCTAAGCTTCTGATATCATCTCCATAAGTGTGCAAGGCAAGGGTGGAGGGCCCCCACACCAAGCTAAGTACACTTCCAATTTAGACTAGTTCTATTTCATTGCAATTCTGGTTGATGTTAGCTTTGGTTGTTCAAAGTTTTATTTCAGATAGCATCATGTTTATTGATTTCATTTATTAATGGTTTCCTCATCATCTAATTGAGTTGGCAAGCAAGTGCTCAAGTTGAGCATTCTCTCTTTGAAATGATGCATTAGATTTAGTCCTTCATTTACATGCAACAGTTTGTTCCTATTCAGCTTTATATCTTAAGATGAATAAGTTATTATGGAAAACTTTGAATGTCTCTTAAGTTAAGAGCTCCTTTTCATGTATGATTTATGCATCTTGACTCTTTAATTATAGTCTCTAATTCATTGAAGTCATAATTGAGGTGAGAGCAGGTCTCTTGAGTCAAGAACTCTTTCAGTATTTCCTCTTTTAAGCTTGTTGAATTATGAGTTTTTGATATATGTTTTCCCCCCCATTTAGGGTTCTTTTTTAGCCATTTATCTTTTCAAAGTATGTTAATATCGATCTTCCTAAATAATGGATTTGCCTCTAGTTTCACAACCCGGATTGATATAATAACTTGCGTTAATTTAGTCACATAAATTAGCTCAACATTTTGGCGCCGTTGCCGGGGAGGCAAATATCGGCATAATCTATAGAAAGATAAAATTAAAAATAAACAAAAACATTAGTTACATTTCATTTTCTTAATTATGATTCTTTATGCCTAGAGTTAGAGATCCTTTCGGTAGATTTATCAAAAACCCCCCTCGAATAGAAATAGGATCATCACATACACCTGTTACTAGTAATCCACTCATTGAAGAGCTGATTGAAAAACAAAGAAGCGGTCAAAGGTTAACTTTGATTGAAAGGCAAACATTGTCTGCTTGGGAAACAAAGCAAAAATTCTCCACTTCCGGAAAACCAAAAGAGAAAGGCAAGCAATCTGTCTTTCCATCTATCGATCCGCCTATCTTTCCACAACTTGAACCTCCACCTGAAATTGAAACAAATCAAACAATGGCAGAAGGACATGGATCTGTCCATCTCAATGATGAGGAACAAAGAGCTGAAAATGAAAGACAACGAAGAGAATGGGGGAGGAAGAGAGAGGAAGATAGAAAGACAGAAAATGATAGAAAAAGACAAGAAGATGGACAGGACCAAGAAGAAACCTTTGGTTTCCCAATCATAGATACCAGTGCAATACTAGGAGAAGAAGTAAAAATGAAAAACATTCCACCTTCTGTGTTGCCCACCTTCTATGGAATGTCTACCGAAGATCCAGATTCATTCATGTTTGAATTCGATATCTTATGTAGAACATATGGTTATACGGATGATGTCCATAAACTTCGTCTTTTTCCTGCAACATTAAAAGCAGCAGCTTTAAAATGGTTTATGGGATTAGGTGAGCAAACAATAGCTTCTTGGGATGATATGCGAACTGTCTTCCTTAAGAAATATCAGGCTTATTGCAGATCTAGAGATTCAAAGGAAGATGTGTTTAGAATGACACAACAAGAAGATGAAAATCTAGAAGAATATTTAGAACGGTTTGCATATAATCTTCAAAAGTCTAAACAACATTCCCTAAATCAAGAAACTATTCGCACTATCTTCCTCAAAGGTATAAGGGATGAATACCTTGACATTTTAAATGTCATGGGTAAGGGGGATATTTCAAATCTCCCATTTGATGAAATTGTTGAATTATGTCATAAATATTCAAGAGGAAGATCAAAGACCGGAAGAAGAGAAGCAAGTTCTAAAGCAGCAAAGTCAGCTGCAGGAGGAATAACAAGGGCTGAAATAGGAAGTCTATTGGAGAATTTCAAAACAAATCTTCTGAGTACATTAGGGACACAAGTAGATGTGCTAAAAGCTAATAAGAAAAAGGAAGAAGAAGAAAAATCCTTAGCCATATTTTGTTCAAAATGTAAGAAGAAACATCCTTTGAGAGATTGTCCTTTAGATAGCATTCAAGTGTGTGGTCTTTGCACAGGTAATCACTCCACAGAACAATGTGTAACATTAAAAGAACTGCAAAATAATTCAATAGATGAAATGCAAGGGGCAGAAGGTTTCTATTATGTTGCACCAAGGAGACCATGGCCACCTAGAATGCCTCAGCCAAATCAACAGCAAATTCCTCCACAAAATTATGCTTATCCATCTTATAATCCTTGGAACCCTCCTATGCCGTGGCAAGCTTGGCCTCCACAGCAATATCAACAACAACCTGCACAAGGTTGGCGGGGATATGGTTATGGAAACCAGCAACCACAACAGTCTCAACAATACCAACAACATTACCAGCAGCAGTACCAACAGCCATTTTCATATCCTCCATATCCTCCATCTATGCCATTCCAACAGCAAAATTCTGCATATCCGCCATCCATTCCATTTCCACAGCAGAATCCACCACCAATGCTGCCACAACAACAACAGTTACAGTTACCATCAAATCAACCAAGACCAACACAATTGCCTGCCCAACCAGTGGCCAATCCAAATAACAAAATGGACAAATCAGCATATAATGTAGAGGAGGCAATATATTTTCCTACTTACTCAATTCTTCCTCTAAATGATGTCCATTTAAGGTCTGGTAAAGTACTTCAAAAGGATTCCCCTCCAATTATAGAAGAACCAGCTGAACAGGGAGAATCATCTGAACAAGCACAAACTGAAATACAAGTTCAGAAAGGTAAATCAATCACTACTCAAACTCCACCTTACCCTGAAAGGTTAGTGGAACAATCAAAAGAGATAACCCTTCCTGAATTTGATATTTTAGATGAACTGAAAATTGCATATGTAAAAATACCTTTGTTAAAAGCAATTAAAGAAATACATATCTATGCTAAAACAATAAAGGAATTATGCATTAAGAAATCTGGAAGAAAAAGAAAAGATCCCACTACAATCCAAGTCATTGGAAAGCTAGCAAGCCTTATGTCTACACATACTACGGTAGAAAAATATATTGATCCTGGTATCCCTATGGTTACCATATCGATCAATAATTTTTCAGTACCTAATACATTAATAGACTTAGGGGCAGCTATCAATGTAATGACATTAGAGACAATGAAAGCTTTACAACTAAATGACCTTCAAACAACTTCAACAGTATTAGAATTAGCAGATAGATCTAAAGTTGTTCCGGAAGGAATAATAGAAGACATCATAGTCTCTCTGGATTCATGGGAATATCCTGTTGTCTTCCTTATTCTGCAACCAAAAACAAATCTGGGAGGACACCCTCTAATTCTCGGAAGGCCATGGTTAGCCACCGCTGATGCCTTCATTGGCTGCAGATCAGGAAGTATGATTATCTCGCATGGAGATGAAAAGAAACACATCACACTCTATTCACCTGCACAAACCACTTCTTTAGAATCAGTACTTGAAACCCAGGAAAACAAGCAAATAAAAACAGTTTTAAGTATTAATCAATTCTATGATTTTAGAGAAGAGGAAGGGAATGAAGATTTGATGGATCTTTTCATTTCAGAACCAAATATTTCAGAGTATCTTAGACGAGAACAGTATGAAGCTGCTGATAACCTTTTAAATCAGTGTTTCCAGGAAACTTGTACTATTTCAACTTTGCAAAATTCTTTTGAAAACATTTTTCCTGTAAGCACAATTTCCAATCCTGTAATCAAAACAATTGAGGTATATCCTGGCAAAACTCTCAATATAGGAAACCAACTGCAATCACAACAAGAGCAAGAGGTAATTGCATTATTAAAGAAATATTCAAAAGCATTTTCTTGGGATTATATTGATATGCAAGGCATCCATCCAAACACATGTACCCACCACATTTACACTGATGATAAACTAAAACCTGTTAGACAACCGCAAAGACGAATGAATCCTACAATGAAGGAAATAGTAAAAGAAGAATTGCAGAAGTTGTTGAGTGTCGGATTCATTTATCCTATTTCGGATAGTCAATGGGTTTCACCATTAGTTATTTTTCCAAAGAAAAATGGCAAGTGGAGGGTATGTGTAGATTATCGCGAACTAAACAAAGCAACATTAAAAGATCATTTTCCTCTACCATTCATTGACCAAGTGCTGGACTCTCTAGCTGGAAAGAAATATTTTTCTTTCTTAGATGGGTTTAGCGGATACAATCAGATCAAGATAGCAACCGAAGACCAGGACAAAACTACATTTACATGCCCATGGGGAACTTATGCATACAATGTTTTGCCATTTGGGTTATGCAATGCACCTGCGACTTTTCAAGGAGCAGTGCTTGCAATTTTTGCTGATCTGGTACATGAATGTGTAGAAGTGTATATGGATGACTTTACAGTCTACGGAAATACCTATGATGATTGCCTTAAAAACCTTGAAAAAGTCTTACAAAGATGTATCGAAACAAATCTGTCATTAAGCAATGAGAAGTGCTATATGATGTTAACAGAGGGAATAGTGCTGGGCCACCATATTTCTGCATCAGGAATTAAGGTGGATCCAGCTAAAATTGAAGTCCTGAATAACTTAATGCCACCTACAACACAGAAGGAGGTAATAAGTTTCTTGGGATATGCCGGCTATTACAGACGCTTTATTGAAAATTTTAGTAAAATAGCACAACCTTTGTTTAAACTACTAGCACGAGACATTGAATTTCAATGGACTACTAGCTGTCAAAATGCTTTTCAAATTCTAAAAGACAAATTGTCAGTGGCACCTATACTTCGTGGACCAAATTGGTCTTTACCATTTCATATTTCCACTGACGCATCCGATACAGCGATTGGTGCTTCTTTAGGACAGAAAGAAAATTTGCTTCACTATGCAATATACTTTATTAGTAAAAATCTGACACCTGCAGAAGCAAACTATACAGTCACTGAAAAAGAAATGTTAGCTGTAATACACGCAGTAAACAAATTCAGGCATTACATAACAGGATATCAATTGTTTATTCACACAGATCATTCAGCAATAAAATACTTGATGAACAAACCCATCACTAATGGGCGAATTACAGGATGGCTCCTGTTATTGCAAGAATTTAACATTACAATCCAAGACCGACCCGGTAAGGAAAACTAGGTTGCTGACTTTCTGTCCCGCATCCAAACACCAGAAGACCCAAATCCTGTGATAGATAACTTCCCGGATGAACATCTATTTGCAATCACAGTAAAAACCCCTTGGTTTGCTGATATTGCAAATTACTTGTCATCTGGACAATTTCCAAATCACTTTACAAGCAAGCAAAGAAAGAAGATAATTAGAGAAAGTTCTAGATATAGCTGGGTAAATGGTGATTTGTTTTATACTGGTTCTGATCTAATGATTTGAAAGTGTGTACGTGAAGATGAAATACTAGATATACTTAGAGCATGTCATGACGAACCATGTGGTGGCCATTTTGCAGACAAACGAACAGGATACAAAGTGCTGCAATTGGGCTATTACTGGCCATCTATCTTCAAGGACTCCAAGGCATATGTCAAACAGTGTGACAGTTGCCAAAGAGTAGGGAGACCCATCCTGTCAGATGAAATGCCACTAAGGCCTCAAGTCCTCATTGAGCCATTCGAACAATGGGCACTTGATTTTGTGGGACCCATTAATCCGTCGTCAAATGGAAAAAGATACATTCTTGTATGCATGGATTATGTAACAAAATGGGTCGAGGCTAAAGCAGTAAGCAGAGCGACAGAGGACACAGTGGTTACTTTCCTCTTTGAAGAAATTTTTGTGCGATATGGAGTACCAAGACAAATAGTGACAGATCAAGGAGCGCAGTTTACCTCAAAGTTAGTGCGGGATCTGACAGAAAAATACAAGATAAAGCACAGAAAATCTACTCCGTATCATCCGCAAGCAAATGGTCAGGTAGAATCCACAAACAAGGTCTTAGAAAATATTATGACTAAGACAGTGCAGCTTAATCGAAAGGACTGGTCTGAAAAACTCAAGGATGCATTATGGGCTTATAGGATCACATGGCGAAATACAACTGGTTTTAGTCCATACCAGTTGGTGTATGGAAAAGAAGCCTTATTGCCCATTGAGTTTCAAATACAAACCTACAGATTAGCAGCACAGTTGGGCATGGATCTCACCGAGGCACAACAACAGAGAATCATGGAACTAAACCAATTGGATGAAAAGCGTCAACAAGCCATTGAACAGACAACACTAGTACAGCAACAGAGGATGAAATGGCATGATCGATACATCAAAACCAAGACATTCCAGAAGGGAGACTGGGCGTTATTATTCGACTCCAAATTCAGGGATTTCAAAGCAAAATTTACAACACATTGGCTGGGGCCATATGAAATTGAGGAAATCTTTGACAATGGAGCTGTGAGGATAAAGACCATCGACCAGGATCCCACCTCATTTGTTGTCAATGGTCATAGGCTGAAGGTTTATCATCAGCCTATTAGCAAAGAGATATTTATGAAACAACTGATCCAAGAAAATGGACTGGAAATAATGGCTATGCCATCTTCCAGTTCTGAAAAAGCATAAAAAATATGTATAGTTAAAAAAAAAAGAAAAAAAAAATAAAAAAAAGAGAAAAAATATATGAAAACATCAAAAAATAAAAAATAAATTGTTTGCTAGTGAAAACCAGGCAACTGGCACTCAGCAAGCATGAATTCATAGAGGAAAACCAGGGAAACCTGGACTCTATGAATTCTCTATTCTTGTGTTACTACTCTTACTTAATGTCAATGCAGGGCCTCTCAACAGTTGACTTGAGGACAAGTCAAACATTCAACGAGGGAGAGGATTATAGCAAGCCTTTAGCTGTTACAGCTAAAGGATTGTGTTGTCCACTTTGAACCTGAAGCAAATATGTTGCAGCAGAACCAGAAGGGACCTGAGAAATATTACAGACGGGACCTGAAGCAAACTTGTTGCAGCAGAACCAGATCAGAGCTGAGACAATATACCGGAAGCATTGCAGAGGGACCTGAGAAATACTATTGCAGAGGGACCTGAAGCAAACAAGTTGCAGCAGATTAAATCATTCCAGACACATTGCGAAGGGACCTGAAAGAAAAACATCATTCAAAGGGACCTGAAGGAAACAACAGCAAAAGAGCATAGTAAACAAGAAGCAGAAATAAAAGGCTACTTTTCATTTGTCCAAACATATTTTGGATCCAACATTCCACCTGTATAAACAGCATCAAGGAGCACCTGTACATATCACCTGTACAAACAACAGCAAGGGAGTATATTTTACGCCATTTTGTGCTTAAAATTTCAAATTTTGTAGGAACTTCTAGTTTTGATTTAATTGAAGTTAATATCTGCAAATATTCATTAACATTATTTCCCACATATATACCCTACATCCCCTATTTCATATTCCATTCCATTCATATCAAATTTCCCTAGATATTTTTCATTGAATGCAAAATGATCAAACTGGGACCACTCTTGTACCTGCACATGAACCAAGAGCATTAGAATGATTATAATTTTAAAACATGACCCCAATGGTCATTTTTAAAATTATAAAGGCGATATTATATGTTATGCACTAAAGTATTAAAGCATTTGAAAAGAAACATTATGGTTATAAGGCGCTCAGATTTTATAAAAGACATAACCTAATAATGTTAGAAGGAAATATGCATATGACAAAAGGTTATATATAAAGTGCATATATATTAAAAGACATAGGGTTATAAAAAACGAAGGAAACATATTTATAAACCCTAACAAGTGCAAGCATATAATACAAAGGACGCGGGCAATGCAAGTCATATATGGTCATAAGAGAATACGACTATGGTATATATGTATGCAACATAAAGCAAATGCGCATATATATATTGGAAAACATAAAACAATGCGCAATACAAATCAAAGGCAACTATGGTATATCTATTTGTCATGGCAATTATGAAAACGACGAAGGGTTGCAACACGGTGATATAAGGAGGCTATATGCAGTGGTGGAGAATGATATTAAAACGACGCCATATCAACCAGCGATCATTGCAAAGAAATGGTTATACGAAAGGTATGAGAGCAATGAGTCAAACAAACGGCGCACAGGTCCGGTCTTGCCACGGTGTATGAAGGCTGAAGACCGATTGGTTGGAGGAACGGCGGCAGGTATGCATTGAACCAAAGAAAATACGGCCATCCTCATGACTCAGTCGGGCGACTGAGTCAATGAGGACGGCCCTGTCACCATTACCACCATCTAATGAAAACCAGGTACCATAGCAAACGGTCATAAGAGTCTCCCCTGCCCAATTCAAACCCATTTCTTCATCGCCAAGAGCTCAGAGGGTCGGGGTTGAGAGCAGAGCAGTAAAGGAAGGTCGGAGAAAGCCTGAGAGAGCTTTAAGAAGAATTCTACGTTGGACGCCGAAGTTGGTAAACAACACGGTAAGCTTATGCATGATTTGCGCTCGGCGAACTAGAGATAAACTAGAATCTGCCATTACTCACAGGGTTTGCTTGTTGACAGCAGTTTGATAGCCCGAAAAGGAGGGGATTCGATGGTTGTTTACCTCCCGCGCGGCCAGTGACAGCCAGGTAATACCACAAATCCGGGATATCTCTTCGTGTTAACAGCACATAGGATTAAATGCCTCCGTTTTTAATTGCATAAACAATGGAAATGAATCGGCCAGCACTCCAATTCAAGGGTTGCATGTATTACACGATAGAGAGCGTGAGGATTGTATGCATATAATGCGCCAAGGGCAATTAAATAACTGAGTATAAACATTGTTGAACTGGAGTCATATCTTTTTGTTGAAAGCCGCCAAGTGTATATATATATATGTTGCCATTGCACCATCGATTGTCACCAAAGGCCATAAGGGTTGTAATCCAGAGCTGCACCAAACAACATGCGGGCATGTTTATTTAATTTGACTGTTGAATATATATGAATGGGTGTGCAGTGGAAGAAACGCCGAAAAGGAAGCAGGGGAATGCTGTAGTTGCCATAGTCAACCGCGTCCATTTTATTGAATGACTCATGTTTGTGCCTGTCAAACCATTCGAAACCGTCCTTAAATTGATTTGTTTGATTGCAATTGTTTGTTGCCAGACCACGTTGCGTGGTCATGCCCTGAGGCCGAGAGCATTGATTAAATTTTTTTAATTTTTGCATGTTTGCCATTCGATGAACAGAGGCCGAGCGTATGTGAAAGCCCTCTAGGTTCATGCGTTTTTATACACAGTGATATTTTGAGGAGAGGCCGAGAGTGCAATTGTCTATATATTCAGTCATGGGTTTCAAAAAATTTTGTGCAGTTGTAGTCAAACTTCTGAGAGGCCGAGAGTGAGTTGTCTGTATATTCAACCATGGTTTCAAAATTTTTGTTAAAAAGACAGTGCAGTTTGTAGTCAAACTTTGGGAAGGCCGAGAGGAAAATTTGTTTTACATTATACAGTCATTAGAAATACAGAGAATGTTTTGAGGCCGAGGAAGAATTTTGATTATAAATACACAGAGGATGTTTAGAAGAGACTAAAAGCAAAAATTTTTCTTATGCTTTTAGTAATCATGTTGTTTTGATTGAAAAACATGGTTAGTTTTGTTTGTGTATTTATGATTTAAATATACAGGGGACAGAGTATTGATCATGGGTATTCAGATTGGTATGCTTTGAAACAGGGATTTGACACAGGTTTATACAGAGGAAAGGCAGCAGAGACTTAAAGTTGAATCAGAAAGGGCAGGTAAGCCTCATAGCTTTTACGATTTCATTTAGAAACAATAATCATTATCCTTGTCAAATATGAAATTAGTAACAGCTGAGGATTACATTTATTGGTTCACAGAGATAATGACGAACCGGGTAGAACCCAAATTTCACATAGAGCAATGGGGAAAAGAAACAATAGAAAAGCTATATCAGTCAGGCATGATAGGTTTCCTTCAGAA
>APFE031320228.1:47605-59799 GCA_000404065.3 Pinus taeda | reverse complement strand
AATAACATCCCATACTTGGGTGGGATATCAGCAACAACAACGTCCATCAAGATTGTTTTGTTTGGGTATTGGACCAGGGATACACACAAGTCTTTTATCAGGCCTAGACATTTAACCTGGCTGGAATCGAATGAGAACAGGTCCTTGTATGGCCTGGTAATATCTAAATTCAGCCTTTCCATGACAGATTTTGGCATTAAGTTATGAGATGCACCTGAGTCAAACATTGCATTGTGTAATATCTTGTCATGTACATGCAAGCTGACATAAAAGGGTAGGATCCCTGAGCCTGCTATTTTTCCATCAACGTCTGGGCCAAATATTAATTCTGGGGTATCATCCAACACATTGACATTGTCTTTGTTTTGAGTGAGTTGTAGGGACTTCTCAATCTGCTGTTTATAGATTTCATTCTTGGCTAGCTCTGCCAGAGGGATGGCTATTTTTAGTTTTCCAATTTTGGCTTCCAAGTCAAAGGGTTTCTCAGTTTGGACTTTGGTGCTAGGGGTGAGCCCCCTTTCTTTATTTGGTAAGGTTTCCTCTTGATTTTGGGGCTTACGTTTTTCAATCACCTCTTGAGGCCTTTTACTTGTGTTGGAATGTACAGATGATGTCGCTGGTGGATTTGGTGTTTGTTCAGTAATTTCTTCAATAGTTACTTCCTTAGTGAGTGAATCAGTTGCATTCATTGGTTCGGTTACTATGGCACTCTTGGGTTGTAGTCTATCCTTGGTTTTCTCGGGCTGTGTTATGTTTACAGTCCTGCTTCGTAGTTTATATTGTTTATGGACTTCATAGACAGCTGTGTCATAGCCTTGTTTGAAATCAAATGATTCTCCTGACTTTGTTTGAAACTGTTTGTTGTCCTCTTCTTCATGATCCTCTTGACTGAGGAAGACTTGGTGTTCATCATCAAGAGCCATTAGGTGAATATGGGTGTCATCCACTTGTTCTTCTGATGTGGATGTTTCAGCATAGTTTTCTTGAAATGGAGGTCTTATTTCTGGATCATTGCTGGCTTTTCCCCCACTAGGATTTTGGTTGCTCCTAAAGTTTGGATTTCTGTTAGGGTTATTTGGTGGTGCCTCCCATGAAGAATTTCTTTCCACAGACTCTACCCTGTCACCCAACCTCTTCATACCAGAAATTATTGCATCTAATTTTTGGTCAAAGGCTGAGGGTTTCTCCTTAAAGGCAACTCTCTTTTCTAATCTAGCCCTATTCCTCTTAGCAATCAGGTTTGCCTCAACTGTCACAGCAACCTTCTGAGCTTCTTCAAGGATTTGAGGGGCTCTTTCTTTTAGTTGGTAAGCCATGTCCGGGTCAAATCCATCTGGAAATTTATATAAGGCCAAGTCAGGGGGAGGTCTCATATTTTGAGGTATTGCATTATATACATTATTAAACCTAGCACAGTATTCCAGAACTGTCTCTTGAGGACCTCTTTTAATCATGTCATATTCACCAAGTATATGTAGAGGATCCTTCTTTTTCTCCTATCTGTTTGTGAAGGATTGGTAAAGCTCATCAGGGGTGTTGATGGTGTTTGCAGGAAGTGATCTGAACCAGGTTCGTACATCCCCTGTTAAGCTTTGGACAAATATTCTCATCCTCACAGTGTCATCATCTATTTCATAATTTTCAAAATGATCTTGCATCCTCTTAGCATGTTGAATGGCTGAATAGGGGCCAGTGGAGTCAAAATATGAGATTTTGGCCTGGTAATCTTGAGGTAAGGCCACAGGATTGGCAGATAGTTGCAGAGGTGCATACCTCATAGCCATATTCACAAGATTTTGGGGGTTGATAAAGGAAACTGGGGCAAAAGGAACAGTGGGTACCACAGGGGTAACGGGTATAGAGGGATTTAGAGTGTTGGTCAAGGGAATGTGTATAGGGGAAGAAGATGTGGGTGGGGGGCTTTGAGATGTTGATGGAGAGCTAGGGGAATTAGGGGTAGAACGGAATAGGACTTTGATCGGAGTGGAGATGGGGTTAGGGTGAACTGTCTCTGGACTAAGGTCAGCAAGGTTATCTTGTTTTTGCTGATTCCTAATTAGTTTGGGGATTGTATTGGGATTTTCGAATACAGTAGGAGGGTTGGGGTCAGGATTAGCCCTAGTGTACCAAAGATTCTTTTTGGGATCCAACTTCTGAGCTAGTCCTTTTTAATTTTTTTGAAAGATTTGTATAGCAAGGACTGGACAGGAGGTTGAAAGACTCTGTGTATCTCTATTGGGTATAAAGGATATCTGAGTCAGCTCTAACTTAAGGCTGAAGATGTTTGTATAGGAGCAGTTTTGAAGGTTTCTTGACTGATGTTCAGATTTTGAGTGCAATCCCTGGTAGATATACAGTTACCTCTAGATCCTGAAGCTCCCCAGTGGAGTCGCCATTTATGTTAACACCCAGGTTGTTCCTTTTGACTCTAAGGGAATACGGCCGGGGTAACCACTAACCAATCTTTGGATTGCAGCTTCTAGCCAAGCTGTAATCAGAGAGGGCTCTCTCTTTATGATTTGTCTCTGTTCTGATGGTATTTTAGGCTAGATGTGAAGCTTAACTTTTGGTTTAATTGTTTGGTTGGAAAGGTTTAGTCAAAACGTGTATGCTCTTACCAGAATCTTGCATGACATTGGGCAATGGAGTCAGTGGTCCTTTGGTTTGGTGTGCTGCGTTGATACTTGTAAATGAAAGCTGCAGAGAAAGATAATTGCCTGAGGAATAATGCTTTGAAATTGAGTTTGGGTATGATATGTTCAGTATAAGAAAGGCAATTAAGAATCTCTCTATAAACTGATATGAAAGAAAGCAATTGTTACCTGGAAGCATTTAAGAATTTCTAGATAACATTCACAACATGGAACTAAATATAACATGAGCTTTTAAGAATTCATGTTTATTTTAATCCTGAAGAAAACATTTACAGCAATATAAGATTGAGCACAGGGTGTGAAGAAACATGTCCTGAACTATTCTTTTTCTTTATTGCCAGATATGAAAGAAACACAAAAATGTAATAACATAGAGAAACAGAACAAAGTTTAAAGAAAACAAATCATTCCACCAGACAACACAGGGATTCTACAATAGCACTTAGATCATCAACGAGACACCAGAGTTCCAGGAAATCACTGAGCTGAAATTGCTCTTTTTATTAAACTTTCTGAAAGTACAGAGTATACATGCCTCATAGTAGAAATTCCCAACCCCTTATGCGTTACTAAGGGGAGTATATATACAAGATTTTACATAAGAAAATATCTGAATGGAGAGTAAATGTTCCATAAATGCTCAACCAACTGCTGGAGTGCAGCCGCTGAGAGAGTGAATGCTGTAATTACTTTTAGTCTCTTAGCTGTCAGCAAATGGTCAGAGACTGCTGACTTGGTGGCTCTTGGAGTTGGCTGGTACACCGCCAAGATTTGCACATTTCTTTATCTTTTGGCTAGCCGTCATAGTTTACATGCTGAGTCAACATTCAGATGCTTTTAATGCTCACTTTATCCTTCTGTTTGTCTTGTATTGACCTGGAGCTGGCAGTGACCGAACAGCTGGAGCTACTGTGGTAGAATTTGAAGCATTGCTTGCCACCAGTCTTCCTTAGGCATCTGATGCCTCCTAATCTTTATTAAGGTCTCATCGGCCTCTGTATACCTATAAAAATTAGGAGGAGTCTCAAAAACGTGGTTCACTTCATTCTCAATAAAGAATAGGCCTCCCAGTTTATCATATAAACTCTGTCCTGAGGGGGTCCCTGTCTGTTCAGATGTAATGCTAGATGCAGTGATCTGATTCTCAATATATGTTTCCATTTTGTTGGCAAACTGATCCTGGGAGACTAATTTCCCTGCACCAGTTAGGAGGTTGGGCAGTCCTTTTGCTTGCAGTTTTGCCAACTTGACCCTGAATTGCTCCACATCTGTTGTGATCTCATAGCACTTCCTCTCCACGACCTGTACATAACTCCTAAGAGTGAGCACTTTCTTGGCAAGGAGAAAAACTTCTATTCTGTTGGGGATACCCATGGCTGCCAGTTCCTCCTGCTCCTGCCTGTTTAGGAAGTCTACTATTCTGTTGGCTTGTTCTGGTCGGTTTCCCAGCACTGCTTTGGCCTTATTGATTTCTATATGTGCTTGGCCCAGCAATTCCATCTGCTGATGTATCGTTTTTATTGATTTCCATTGTTGGCAAGGAAAATTTTAAGGATGGAAAATTTTCTTGAAGTTTAGAAACATTGGCGAATCTCACTAATCCCTAATATGCAAACTATAAATTTTTCAATGATATATTTGTAAAATTATTCAAATTTATAATGATTTATCATATAGCCACTATATAATGTTGGCGATTTTTAGGGTAAAATAATTTTATATTCTAAAATTTGGGCGAATCATCTTTTATAAAAATTGGAAATTGGCGAATCGTTTTTCGAAAAAATCATGGAAAATTAGCCCATTGGGCGAACATTAGCCCCTAAAATTTTCCATGATTGTTGGGTGATGGATTTGCTTATTTTGGCCCATAAAATCCTCTTTATTTCGGCCATGGTTGTTTCCAGATTTAATTCTTTTTCTAAGGCCTTTATCTTGTCCTTGAGGGCCTTTATTTCTCTGCCCTGCTCTGCCACTGTTATATTAGATTTGTCATATTTGGACTCTAGCTCTGCCAATTTCTCCTTGGCTTTCTTTATTTCATTGGCCTGGAGTTCCATCTCTTTGACAGCCTTGGTTAATTCCTCTACACTTGGATTGGCCTCTTGGGCTGCTGATGTGCCTGCTGCTTCTGTTGTGGGGGCCACTGCTGCCCCTGATGTTACTGATGTCGTGGAAGTAGTTGGAGGAGCTTGGGAAGTAGATTCTCCCTGTTTGTCTTGTATTGTTGCTTCCAGCTCTTTCTCCAATTCACGGATCCTCTGATCCTGCTGCAATAAGAGGTCTAGCTGGTCCTCAACCTATTTTGCTTTTGAAGCTCAGCTGTTTGAGGGTGCTCAGTGGGCGGTAGCTTCAATCTCTTCCTCAATGCATTGAGATCATCATCCTTCTTCTTTATGAGGGCCTTTACACCTGTCGAATCACTAGGATCATGCCCTAGATCAACAATGATCTCCTCAAGAGACTTTATTCTATTGTCCTTGGCCTTAGAGGACATCCTCTCAATATCTAGCTGAGTGTTGGTGTTTTTTAAGGAATCTTTCAGCTCATGGGCCAATGTGGCCTTTTCTATCAAGGTGGCATAGACCATTTCCCCTGTCTGCTTATGGAGTGCAATCTGGTCCATGGGATGTATCTCTTTAGCTAGGACTTCCACCCTTGTCCTTATGAAATCTGCAGCTGTCTTAGGCTACGGTCCTTTGGGCTTCAAATGACTTAATATTATTTTTTCCTCTTGGATGTCATAAACAGACATCAGTCTCTCTTGCAGGGCTGGTGTAGCATCAATGAACTGTTTGTATACTTCAGCCCTCAATGGCTCATTCTGAGCCTTTATTTGCTTAAAAGAAGCCTTGGTGCTCTTGGGCTTCTTGCTTTGTTGTGATGGAGAGGACACCTCCAAGCTGATCTGTAAAGTTTGCTCCTGTTGAAAGGAGCTTGTCCCTGTGTGTTGGCTGCCCTCCCTGTCCTTTGGCGTACTGTTCAAGACATCTTCAGTAATGTCTTCCACCTCTGGGGAGTCTCCCCTTTGCCTTTTGGCTTCTGGCTGGTGGGAGGATCCACTGAGAGGAGTGGACTCTTCTCTTTCTCTTTTTATTCCCCTTTCTTCATGTGCTGGGGTCTGCAAAACTGGGGCAGTTAATGGCTGAGTTTGAGGTGGTGGCGTTTGCATTATGGGGGTTTCTGGAAGCCCAGTCTGTGGTAGAACAGTTTGTCCTTGTTGCTGCCCTGCTTGTTGCTCTTTCATCTGCTCTTTCAGCTGCTCTTTCAGCTACTCTTTCTACTGCTCTTTCAGCTGCTCTGTCTGCTGCTCTTTCAGCTGCTCTGTCAGCTGCTCTATTTGAGGGGCTAACTGTTCCTTTCCTGTTTCATCCTCTGCACCCATTATGCCTTTGCCTTTATCTATTACTGCTGTTGTTGTAGAAGGTGCCTGTGGTGCAGTCCTTGTAACCGAGGTCCCTTCTCCTACTAAGTAAGGCAGTCTGAAAGGTACCTGCTGCACATAATCCAGGTCAATTGTCTTCTCAAGATCTTTCATATTTTTAAGCACTCTTTCTTCTTCAGTTAAGCTCTCAACTAGAGTGTCCAGGTGCCATTCTTGTAAGTTGGCATATTTTTCTATGTGTGGGTAGTGGCAATGCTTAATACCTAGGAGCCTATACTTAGTTCTCCTAGCAGTAATGAAACCTTGAGGGTCATAATGGACCCATCGAAAACTATAGGACAGCTTGTATTTGTCCTTGAGGATCAAGTCTGCAGCTTCCCACCCTTCCTTCTTGTTCATGATGAAGGGACCCAACTCATTTTTGAAATTAAGGTGGGCCTTTTTCTTGGAGCTGTGGAAGTGGGTGAGGTCTGACTGAATTAATTGCCTGTAATACTCCAAGGCAAACAACCTCATAGGTACATATTTGGGGAGCCTCTATGGACAGATCTCACATCCATAGATCCTGAATACAGTATGGTGTTCATATAGGTACCAGTCACCTATTTTATTATTCTTAGAAAGCTGCAGAGCTTTATTTATCTCATTAGATATCTTGGGAGGAGGGGACTTCATCAACATGCAAGAGATTGGGTATACAAACTGATCAACAAATTCACAGTAGGTATAGGGTGAATTTGTGACTTTGTGATAAACTGAGGTCCAGAAGATGACAGATCTTCTCTCCTCTCTCTGATCCAGACTTCTGATGTAGCATGGGAAGGCTTCAGAATGATGAAACATGAACAGATGGTAGATGTAAGCTGAGTATCTGAAGACCCCCTGTCTATCCAATTTGATCAACTGATCATGGATTTTATTGGCTATGAACTTAGCAAAGTTATACTTTCGGGCAGGTGGCTGGCGTGGGATGTAAACAGACAGTGACACTAGCATGGCTTTATCCACATGCTCACTATTTTGGTATCCCAACACATAGGCTATCATATCTAGTAACAGCCCGCCTACATCATTGAAATGTGCATTCAGATAAGGAGGTGGCCCCGTAGGCTGGCACTCAGGTCTCATGAAGTTCCTGGTGACCTTTTGCACCTCTTCACTGGTCATCTTGTCACCAGTTTCCAGCAAATAACTCATGGAGAATGGGATCAGAAACTCTGTCTTCTCAAACTGTAACATCTTGTTGATGGACTCAGCATTTATGTAGAAGAGGATCCTCCCTGATGGAGTATTGACAGCTCTGTGCTGCACATCATAGTGTTCAGCACATAGGTGAATGATTTCTGGGAAAACATTCACAGCTGGGAGACAGTAATAGGGCAGGTTTGACTCCCAAATCCCATGTGTGCCATGCCCATCCTTATAGTCTTCCCTCAGTTGACTGAAGGTCTGTAAGAAGTCCTTGTTTCTCTCAAAGTCTCTAATGAGACAATCCTTGTCAACAAATGGCAAGGCCTCCAACTCCTTATTTGTTTGATTTAGTGGGGCCACACTGAGGGATGAGGATGCAGAAGCTGTACTGAGGGATGAGGATGCAGAGGCTGCCATGATATAATCAAAATCTGTACAGGTAGAGGTAATGGTTTGACAAGTCTTTAAAGACTTTTTAGCAGCAGGTCAACTGTAAACACAGTCTGGTGTCCTTTCAGTGGGAAATATAAGCTGGCTTTTGTAGTTTGCTGCAAATTTCACAGGGGTGTGAATTGCTAATGGCAAGTTTGCAGAGATGGTGATGTTTCTCTGGTAAGAATGCAGGTGGCCTGTGCTTGGCAAAAGGGAACAATGCCGAGCACCTCGGGGCCAATTTTGCGGTTTCAGCCCGTGAATGAGCACTCCAATGTCAAATTATGGTTCAGGGGTGGTGCAGGTTGCTTGGGTTTACTTCAGGTAATAGGCAGAGCTAAATTCAGGTGTTTAACCAGTCCTTTAATGGTGAATTTTTACAGAGAATTGGAATGCATGGGCAAAGTGGGAAAACTGGTGAAATACCTGGAAAAAATGGCTTGGAAGCTTGCAGGCCGGGCTGTGGAGGCTTAATGCCGACGAATTCTGGACTTGTAGCGGTTGAAATGTCGAATTTGATGGCTGGAGGACAAATTTCGCGGCAGCTGGTCGACAACGGCTCCTTCTTTTGCGCGTGAAAATGACTGAAAATGGCTCATTTGGTCGTTTATAACGTTAAATTTGGAAAAACTGCATATTTGGCGCTTTTCCACCGATGACGTTAGCATGACGTCACGGTGGGGCCCGGGTACGGAAGTGACGTGGCGCTGAGGTGTGAGCCAGGGTGGCAGGTAGATGCAGTGGCAGGGCTGCGTGGAGGGCCATGGGACGCGGGGGCGGGCATAGGTGAGGTGACGTCAGGATGACGTGCACATGACGTAGGAGGGAGGGTGGTAACGGGGATGGAGGTAAGTGGGTTCCCCGCACCACCTTTGGGCAAAAGCGGTATGGGGGAGGGGGGCTCCGAACAACCCCACCGCCTGCCACGCGTCCCTGTACGGGGCGGAAAACCACTTTCCCCGGACGCTAAAGGTCGGCAGGTCGGGGATTGAAATTGACCGCCCACCTTAGGATCAGGGCGGTGGAGATCGGACGACTGGCGGGTCCTCCAACGGGTCGTGCAGGTTGGGGAGGGACCCACTGGCCGATTAAAATATTCGTTAAAATACTTCGGGCGGGCAACCTTAGAAGAGTGGGCTTTTTGGGTTTTTAGGGATTTCTTGGGTTTTTTCAAAATTTCCAAAAGGGGTTATGGGTAGGAAGGGGTTTTTATAGGGTCTTTCTTTGTAGATGAAGGTTTAATGAGTGAAATGACTAAAAATAGGGAGAGAGATGAAATGGAGGTTCATCAAAGTGACCAGCTGTCATTTTGATTCCTTTTAAACAGACCATATGGCTACAATGCCAAGGGGAGGGATATTTATACAAACTTTGGGGTTTATACACCATGGTGTTAATACTAGTAGGGGAAGGGTAAGATAGGGGAGTTACATAGTAGAATTAGAGGTTAATATGGATGAAGGGGGTAAGTGGGGGGGAATGTCACTGAGTTTGTTTGAAACATACTTAGTTTAGGGAGTAGATCAAAATGAAAAGATTTTTTTTTATAGGAAATGTAGCCTTTAAAGGATGAAGAACCTCCATGAAACCATAAATATTTCCCTGCATTTTAACTCAAGAGGGGATGTTAATAATAAATGGGAAAAAGGGAAAGAAGGGAGGTTAGACACACTTCTTTGTTTTGTTTCTCTCCTTTTGACCATCAGATTCAAATTTTGAACTGAATATCACTTCTGCAACCCCATCTACCTACCCAGCTACTTTGCCTAGCATTTTTTCTTCTTGGAGGGTGCACTTGGACTTGCAAACCCTTTGTGTGCCTTTTCCTTTCCCTGGCTTTTTCCTTTGATTTTCTATCTAATTCTACCCTTATTTCTTCCAAGGTCCCAGATTAAACTGTTGGGAACCTTTCTTCTCTACCTGAACTACTTGTCTGCCAAGATTAAACAGTTTGGACAGACTTCTTTCTCTATTCTACAGCAGGAAATTTAAACATGGCTTGATCGAGTTTAGGCTGTTGGACCATCCATCAAAATTGAGTCCTTATCAAGATGTAGACACACCTTGTCTCTTTATGGAAATATGGGATCTTTGCATCATCAAAGCAGAGCATATTTGGACCTTTTATAACCAATCATGAAATATGAAACCTATTGATATAGGTAACAAACAGTGGCTCCACATGGGGATGGTTTTTTATTTGAAAGACCAAGAACAACAAGTCAAATTGCCTTGGCTCTTGACTGTTTTTACCAATTTTTGAAGTTTGCTGCTTTGAAATGCCAAAATTGTGTTTCTCTTCTTGGTGGACCTTTGATTTTATTCACCTACTGCTGGCAGCTACCAGAAAACTGTAAGAAATTATATTTTTACATGTTTGGAAAACAATATATACATCTGAATATGTACAAGGGGAAACTCAAGCTGTACTTATGGGTGATATTCAAAATAGTGCTTCAGCATCCTGCCATTCACAAGACCTTCATCCAAATCAGTTTCAATGAGGCTTTTAAGGAAATAAGTATTGTTTCATTGTACTGCTTGGACAGCAAATGGTCCTCTCAAAAGGGAATCAAATTTTCCATGTTTTCCCTTATCTTCTCTTCTGGAATCCCACTTGAGGACTTTGTCACCGACGTTGAAATATTCTGCTTTGGTCCCTCGGTCAAAGGCCTTCTTTAGCTTTTCTTGTAAGACTTGAACTCTGTTGAAAACTTGACCCTGGTTTGCTGCAAACATATGATTTGATTTATTCTTCTCTGCATATCATTTGGTTCAGCTTGGCTCTCTTGAAGAAGCTTCATAACAGGTATCCCTAGTGATGAGGGGAACTTGGCTTCTAATCCATAGACTAACTCATATGGGCTGACCCCAATTGATCGTTTGGTTGTTAATCTATCTGCCCATAAGGCATTGACAAGTTTCTTATGCCAATTCTTCTTGTTCTCCTCCAACACCTTCTTGATCATATTTACCAGGCTTTTGTTTGATGATTCTGCCAGGCCATTTCCTTGGGGATAATATGCAGTAGAATGACCTAAAGTAATGTGGAATTTGTGGCAGAAGCTGACCATCTTTTTAGATATGAAAGCAGCAGCATTGTCTGTTATTATTTTATCAGGGCATCCAAATCTAGCAAGGATATTAGTCTCAAGAAACTGTATGATGGTGGATTCATTTGCTTGTCTGCATGGGATTGCTTCAATCCACTTTGTGAAGTAGTCTGTTGCTGTCAGAATCCATCTATGTTGGCCTGAAGATGAGGGATTGATTTCTCCAATGAAATCCAGGCCCCATTGCTGAAATGGTCTCTCTGTCGCAATAGGCCTTAGAGGTAGTGGCAGCAATTGTCTCTTTCCTTCAAATACTTGACATTTGTGACATGCAGTGGTGAATTTCTTGACATCAGAAAAAATAGTGGGCCAATATTATCCAGCTCTAAGTATTTTGTCCATAATGGGCTTCCAGTATAGATGCCCACCACAATCACCTGCATGAAATTCTTCCATGATCTTGTTAGCTTCATTTTCAATCAGACAATTTAACAAGATGCCCTCATGGTTTTTCCAAAATAGATTTTCTTCCATGACACAGAATTTCAAAGCTTTCATTTTCAAGAACCTACATTTAGTTCTGGACAGCCCTGGGGGAGCACACAGGTTTTGTAACACATAACAGATATCAGAATACCAGGGGGATTGTTCAAAGGCTACATTGATCTTTGGAGTCGCCAGCTCCGGTTCACTGTCCAGTTGGTTGATGTCTAGGGCTTGGAAATTTGTTTCAGACATTAATTTGGCTAAGCCCTGCCCTTTTATTAGTTTTGTAGGCTTTATTTCTATGTCAAATTCCAGAATGTTTGCAATCCATTTTCCTCTTCTACCCTCCAAGTTTTCTTGAGTGAGTATATCTTTGACAATTGGGCTTGGCACGTAGGCTATTATATGGGAATACAAGATATAAATCCTAAAGTCCTTAATAGCTTTCACCAAAGCATATGCTTGCTTTTCCATGATCTGGTACTTGAGGGGTGCATCTCTAAGAGCTTTACTAAAGAAGGCAATGGGTTTCTCATTCCCTTGGTCATCTTTCTGTAGTAACACTGCAGCAATTGTATGTTCAGAAGCAAAGGAGAATATGATGAACTCTCTATCAAACTGTGGGTTAGTTAGGACAGGGGTTTGGGTAAGGGCAAACTTAATGCCTTCAAAAGCTTGTTTAGCTTCCACTGTCCATTTGACTTTGGAATCCTTTTTCAACATATTGTTAAGCAATCTGCTTAGCTCAGCCAGGTTTGGGATAAACCTTCTTAGAAAGTTGATTTTCCCTAAGAAACCCTGTAATTCTTTTATATTTCTTGGATGGGGCATTTGCTGGATAGCCTGGATTCTGTCTGGGTCAATTCTGATACCATCTTTGGAAGTAATATGACCTAGTAGTTTCCCTTCCTCTAGTCCAAACAAGGATTTTTTAGGGTTCAAGGAAATTCCATATTTCCTGCATGTTGTAAATATCTGCCTCAGATGTTTTAA